>LUCH01003490.1:29253-63974 GCA_013368495.1 Paragonimus heterotremus
TAATGACGCGGGGCAGTGAAAACCGTGAGGAAGCTGACTTGCTGATGACGCCTCACTTTCATTTACATCTCGGTTGTTTGTTTGTAAGGTGTAGGCGTCTTGATGTTGTATGTTTGAATAGAAACGTAGCTATTTTTAGTGATTAGGTCCCTTTCCCTTTCTTTTCTTCTCTCTTCTTATACAGGGTTTGCTTCTTATTCTTCTTCATGGTGGTGTGGCAGTTAAACATCAGTGTGAACCACTGATGTATTGCTGTCTATGATGATGACTTCTACAAAAGTTTTTTACGGTATCTTGAGTTCCATTGACGTTCTTATCATATGAGCACCAAATAACAATGAATAGGTTACCAAATACTTACTTTAAGGTCGCTGGGATGAACCACATTTAACAGACTTATTCTAACTATCCCTGAGCTGCCTAACTGTGTGCATTTCAAGTGTGACGTCACGTTGGCAAACACCTTGTACCGACCATTTGAACTTCGTCACCCACGTGACTTGCCTGTTACTGTTACGCACAGTAACTGGATTACTGAAATGAAATTCTTCATGTATTTATTTTCCACAACTATGTTTGTCAAATCGACCTTCATTGAGATGCCCTCGGTTCGGGGTTAATTTGTCTGTTTCAACTGCTTTGGAAAAATGATGAGTGAGGTTGATTTGGTGTTCACAGGGAGCTATGAACTGGCCGATCTAGGAAAGCATTTACTTCGCATTCTGTTTTTGCCCACTTTTCTTGTTTGTCACTGCACGTTTTCCCCCCATACAGAATAAACTCTGATTGTTTAACAACACACCACCTGGTAGGTTTGCAACATTACATTAACTATTTTTATTATTGCCCCGTTCAACACAGGTAGCGGTCGTTATTTACGCTCTCTTGCCACTAAAGCCGGTCTGACGTATACATTAGTTGATATGCGAGATGAGAAATTGTTCACAGCCGCGCTACAACCCAATACACGTCTAGTTTTGATCGAATCTCCAACAAATCCTCTGATGCGCTTGGTCAACATTGAGCGTATATCCAGTATTGCACATGATTACGATAAGACTATTCTGGTTGCTGTGGACAACACATTTATGAGTCCTTATTTTCAAGTAAGTTTAAAGGTTATTTTAATTTTTGTTCTCTTGTTCCTTATTCTATGATGTGAACCACACAGTTCAGATTTTGAGAATACTGATCTGCATCTGACGCTGAAATAGCTGAACACATTAACTATTTTTGTCGTTTTGAACCAGTATGATGGTCGCTTACTCCAGCAGCTCTAACAACGGCGCGTATCTATTTCCTCAAGTAGGATACAGAAAATTCAGTTTACTGGTCCGTGGCCGTCTTCATCTTTACCAGTGATCAGTATGCTTCTATCCGTAGTTCATCAAATAGATCGCGGTTCAAGTCGTACCTGAGAACAGCTTTTTGTTGATAAACAAGAGGTACGTGCTACGCTTAGGAAGGTTATCGAACGTGTTTTGTTTCACAAACAGTAGAATGCTCTAGATGGTTTATCGTTTCTTTACTGATGTAGTGCTCACAATATGACCCGAAGACTGATCGTCATCAACCAAAATGAAGGTGTTCACAAGACTGCTGAACCTAAATTGGGGATAGACTGAGTGTTAGAAGTACTCATGATATCGCTATTCATTGTTATGACCAACAGCAGTCCGAGCCCCAGTACAGAAAAATGCGTCCCAATACTGAAAGTGCTGACAATGAGTTACTAATTTAAGATCAGAAAGCGTGTGCACAGTATCCAAAAGCGTTTCTGTCCATTATCATTGTAACACACGCGTCTCATTTTTCTATTCATACCGTCAAGTGTTTTGCTTTGTGCTTATGTATTCTATCAAGCATTCTTTTTTACATTTCACACCGGATAAACTTCCAGCAGTTTCCTGAAGAAGTGCATTTAATTTCATACAAGGAGTTTATCATTTGTTCCTCTCCTGTGTTCTATCCAGTTGTCTTCGGTTTATGTTAACTTTCCTTGTCAACTAGTCTTTTTACTTTAACTGTACTAATTGACACTACATGTGAGAACTAAAGTGGACTTCTGTTTATCTTGACACTTCGTCCGAACTACTCGATGTTTAGCAATATTCATACCTATCTGTTCGATATATAACTTGTACATACCCTGTTTTAGTTTGAAGGTACATGGTCCATCACTAGTCATCAGCTTGCACTGATTAAGACCACAAATGTGCAACGTGGTAGTCGTATTATATTTCACATCACTTATTCTTAAACTGGCACCCTATCGAGAGCAATTCCGTCTTACTTTAGACTCATCAGTTAGAGAAGGTCTTAATGGCAATATATCCAGCAATGAGCCGAAGGTCTCATCGACCAGGTCACGCGTTACCCGTGACCGTCGTCTGAGATAGCCTGATTGAGACGAGTTACGTTTCCGATCCTGCTTTTTCTAGCTGATGAGTTTAAATAGGTACGAAATTAATCTCAGCATATCTTATTCAAAGGGTAATTTCTGTGTCTAGTCCTGACGTGTAGCATAAACTGTACATTCCATTACCAGCCATTTGTACTCGACATTTTTTTCTATTCAGAGACCTCTTGACCTCGGAGCAGATATCTCATGGCATTCGTTAACAAAATACATGAACGGTAAGTTTTTTCAGTTTGATGTACCGTTTTTCTCACCAGAAAACACGAGCAACGCTTTAAAGGTGATCCGCTATTTTAGAAGTTAGGTATCGACCGCTATAACCACACATATGGTCGTAGTGAACTTAAAACTGTCAGGGAATGAGGATCCTTTAGCACACCTTTACAGGTTGCAAATCCAGCCCACGCAGATGCCCCGGATTACTGACTTATATATTATTCGAACAACATCCAGATTTACGTTTTTTATTTCTTTTCTGTTTATCAAACCTACTGCATGTTTTCTTTCTTGGGAGAACAGCATCATTAGTTTGGTTGTTTAATCAAGTTCAGTCAATAGCATAGTGGTGGTTAGCAGACAAACTACTGTACAATCTTGGACGACAATTGGACAAAACTTATCGGGCATACATCGTAAATGCACGGTTGATGCCAACGAGCAACATAAAACATCAGGTTCTGTTAGTCCTACTAGCCCTCTTGGAGCTGATCAAAAAGATTACTGCTTGCGCAGTTAGTTATTTGTAACTTTTCGCAGACGAATTCCTTTCTCGACTGTATTCACTCAGGTGATCCTTGCTGAACAACCTTCGCTGCTCGGTTAGTTGATTTTCAAACGATTCTGTTACCGTACATTCTAAGTTATCCTCACATCCCAAGCACTACATGTAGCTGAACAAAAATCAATAGCTCGTCCAGTGTTTTAGGTGTAACTGTCGTCGGTTACAGTATTACAAACAGCTGTCCTCTCTGGGCGGACATTATTAATGGTAAATATCCTTGCAGTATGTTCTTACACCTCAAACCATCCAGAAACACCAACACACTCCATCTAGTTAACCGAACAGCGGCTCATGCATGAACTGACCTAAAGCAATCTTATAGTGCGAAAATATCCTTACTATCGTTAAAACACAAGATTTTTAGTACGCACTAGTACTCTTACAATCCTTGGTTGATTGTTCGGCTTTCTGCATTACAATGAGTCACTTACTTGCTATCTTTGGTGGCCAGAGCGCCGAGCTCGATGGAACCGTATTGAGTCAGGCGAAATATTGGCCAGATGAACAGACGGTATTCATCAAGGTGTATACAGTTTATTCTTCTTGAGAAGTAAGAAATACCTGTGATAAACGACATACTTCTTCACTCCGGATGAATAGATTTTAGTCCATTGGTACTACCTGGTAGCAAACCAGAACCCTGCCCTTTCTAAACCATCTAACTTATAGCGTACACCCTTGTTCATTTTTCCCACAATGTGTAAATCCATTTACTATTCTTCTCAACCGTCAACGTTGAATAGCATGAAGCCAAACGCAACAGTTTTTAAGTGAAATGAAAACCTTTACATCGCTTCCAGTCACCAGCAATATCCACAGCTAAGCTCACCACAGGCAAAGTTGTACATTTGTTTGTTTTACATCGCTATTTACCCGGCTGCCGCCAAGTAGTGGATAACGTTTTTCAGTACTTAAAAAATCACGGTTTGTAAATATTCGCCAGTAGGCTAGATGTTGATGTAATTTTGGCTCCCTGATCTACGTGCAGTAGACGTCTTGCAATGAGGAACGCGTTGTTTCATGTTCGTTGTTGTGGTAGTGCCTCTCTCAGCCACATGCTTACTGACCCTGGTTTCAGGCGTTCCTTCTGTTCTAACGACAGTTGAAGAAGAACGGATATAATATATGACCGAGAATGTAGGACATTTTTTGATTGAGAATAAAGACTTCCGACTAAGTCCACTTCATTGGAAGGGCGTTTTGTCTACCACTAATCACCTTACTACTTGTGTTGTGATCCAAGAACGCGGATGGCACAAGGGTTATTTATTCGACAAAGCAATACATGGGTTAAGCATGCAAACCAGACCTGTCACAAAACCACTCATTTGTACGCAGTATTCGGCCTCAGACAGTCTCGGCTACCACTTATGTCAGTGCTCAGTTCCATTGAGTAACAGAGACCGTTATGGGTGATGCTTCACTTCGATTGTCCTTCCTGCAGTCTTCCTGTGGCTTGTACGTTGTCAAAAAATATGCCCTGCACCTGCTACTGAATAGCCGCGGTATGAGTAGTATAATACGATTGCCCAACTCCACTATACTTGTATTCATCACGTTGTAGCTTGGGATTATTTTCTTAAGGACTCCTATGAAAGTTATTTTTGGGAATAATTCATACGAAATGCAACCAGTTGGGAAGTGAGTCCTGGCAACCGCAAATTGTTTTATAGAAAAGATAGTGTTCTTGCTTTCGATATGCGAAAATGAGCTTACGATTACGGCAATCGTTCCACACGTCTGCTTGCCAAGAAACACACAAACCGCATTCTACGAGAAACAGGTTTATCGTAAAACACAGTTAGAAGAACAATACATAAGCAAGTTAACCCACATAGATTGGGATTCTGTTAAATCCACATGAATATGTCTTCACGGTAGAAGCAAGCACATTGGAATGAGGTCGCTCTTGCGTTCTGAGTTGCGAGCTGAAATTGGAGCTCATACACATCCTCTACAACAGTATTTCATAGAGATTCTTCTGATGATGATGAAGCGGGATATTCAGAAAACAGTCAGATGCAGGCTAAGCCAGGTAATCTTTATAGACTGGCGAGGTTATTTCGTGGCTGATCAGAAGTAACTTGCCGCTGGAATTCAGTTATTCATGACCATATCTATCCAGTTTTTAAATCTGCCCTAAACAGCCGCTAACAGTGATATGATATCGGTGACCACGACATTGTGGTTACCAACAACGATTCTGTCCGAATTCATATATGACAGTTCCGCAATCAATCTTACCATTTTCACTCAACTAGGTTGATCTTAGTTAATTCTGCTGATAGCCGGTCGAGTTCCACTTCCTGTACTCTAGGTTTTTGTGTCATTGAACGCGAAGTTCTAGGCATTGGACAGTAGTAACCAAAAATATACTGATTTTATTGATCCAATCAGTTTGTTCATAGTGTCATAGAAGCCATTCAGCTACTGTAGAGAAAAATGATAATATAACGATTGTCGACATATTTGCGTTAATATAAAAGACATTTTTTTCCAAATGCAATATACCGATGCTTTACAGTTGCTTGAGTCACCTTTTCACTTTCCTATTCTTATCATCTAGTGAACATTAGCCGGAATAAACCAGACACCTGATATATTCTAAATCATAAGTTCATAGGGTTTAAAAGTGGAAGAAATATCAGATGGTTGTACACTCTCGTCTCTGTATTAATCGGAAGGAAAATTCCCCGGTCGATTCGTAAATGTATAAAAACCAATGTGGGAGATAGAAGTTGAATGTCAATAGGAGCGTCAAACATACTGCATGTCAGTGCATTAAGCAGCCTGCTGCTACAACAGGCAAATAAACCACAAAAACAAATACAAAAAGGTTTGCTCGAGGAATTGGAAATCAATCTTGCGAAGGCACTACTCGTTTTCGATCGACCGCTGCCCGTGCAACGGTCTGATTTTGAAGTTTAGTCTGTATGGTTTGCAATGAAACGAGTTGAAAAGAGGTTGGGCATTCTACCAAAACCGGGCAATTCAACGAAGTCTTCCTCAAAGTTTCCAGTTAATTCAGAAGGGTGTGTCAACAATTTTTATTCCTCCAATCTGAACAAACTATCACTCGAAATATTGTCACTAGGTTCCTAGTTCTGCTGTCCACAGTGTAAAACTATGCAGTTTGATTTAGACGTGCAGTTTGAGAATTTGTTTGCACAATTGTCTGATCTCGATCATACTTCAACGCTAGATGTGGAACAACTGAAAT
The DNA here is from genome assembly GCA_013368495.1 of Paragonimus heterotremus. Taxonomy (NCBI): domain Eukaryota; kingdom Metazoa; phylum Platyhelminthes; class Trematoda; order Plagiorchiida; family Troglotrematidae; genus Paragonimus; species Paragonimus heterotremus. Next base: position 35,674 of record LUCH01003490.1, read on the forward strand.
CTATGCTAATGAATTCTGGTTATCAGTACTTACGCTGTAATCCGGTCTCAAAACAATTTCTTACGAGAGAATATCTCGTAGCAGTGGAAAACTTGAGAAATGAGGACATTCTAATTTCGAAGCTTGAAAAACGTGCTGTCATCATGTTGCCTAACAAAGTAGATTATAAAAACCGGATGAACATCATACTAGAAGATCAGACCAAGTATCAGAAAATGGGTAATAAAAAAGTTGTAATCTCTCAAGTCGAGAAAACATTATCGAAATTCTAACGATGTCTAAAACAGAGTGGGATTATTGACTCGGCTACATTTGAAAGGATTCGCCGCAGTGGTACCATGATTCCCAGACTGTATGGGTTACTTGAAATTCACGAAGTTGAGGTAACACAGACTAGTTTTGGACGTGGAACTCCTCATACCACTCATCGGTCAAGTTGTTATCACAAATACCAAATCTCATCAGGCAAAAACTTTCGACATACAGTTTGTGCGACTCTTTTGATCTTGTGAATACAATCAGAGTTATTAATTTACTTAGACAATTAATTCTGCCCTGACCGTCGCATCCTTATCTACCAACGTCCAGCTAAAGAAAACCTTAGATTACCTATGTGATTGTATCTAGGATAGTGGCATCGATATTCAGATGCCATCGATCGAACCCAGGCAGTTACTTTATCAGTACACTCACAAGTTACAGTTCAAGGTCAACAGAGGAATTTATCGAAAAAAGATACCCTCGCAATGGGAACACCGTTGGGACTGCTGTTTGCAGATATTTTCACGGAGAAATTGGGAAACGAACAGGTGAATTCAGCGGTAGACCAATGCAATTTTTATGAGGCAGGTTGACGACCTTCTTTACGTCCTTGATTGTGACGTAAATCCGGCCGAAATATTAACTAGATTTAACTCCGTACACCAAAACTTGCAATTTCCGTTAGAGACTGAAATGAGTAACCAACTGCGCTTTCTGAACGTACGTTTACCTCGCCGAACTGATGACTCGATTCATAGTGCTATACACAGAAGCTGTACTTGGAATGGTCAGGCCATTTATTTCAGTAGTTTCGTACCACTCGCCCTGAAAAGTAATCGAATTAACTGTTTGACGAGCAGAGCTGTAAGAATTTGCGTGGATGATACCGTTGCTAAGGAATTCGTATTCATAGGTACAATGTTAATACAAAATGTCTACCCAGAAAGCTTCATGGACAGAGCCATGTAACAGCAGAATGAAAGAGACTAGCTGCATTCAATTGGGAAGAAAATTGTACAGGTCGGATTACGCTAACGGAAGCTTTTATACACAAGATCACAGGTTCATTTGATACAAAATTTTGCGCCGCTAGATTACGTGTCCACTCTACGTCCGATTCGGCCTTGTGGTCACACCTAAAAGATAATGTGCCTATTTCTGTAGTCTCGTTTTACGTATACGCATTTACTTGTTCCTGTAGAACCAGTTTTGTTGGCCGCACAACCAGACGCTTATCTGAACGGGTCCGTGAACACCACCCAGCTTGACTGAACAGTGGAATCTGTTAACAACACCATACTGTCACACTTGTTAGGTTCGAATTACTCTGTCAATGTGACGGACACATTTCGCCCAATCAACCGAGTTAAGTTCACCCAATCGAGGGCACTGAAGCGTAGGATTCTGTCCACAGCTGAAGCTATTGGAATTCGCCTGTACAACTCACCTCTGTGCGCCCAGAAACGTTTTGTTCAGGCGTTGGATCTGCCATGGCTAACCCTCCATCCAGTTAGCCTGTCAAGATTCATTGTTCAAATGAGTACTTGAAAGTAGTCCATCATTGAATTGACTGACCTCATTAACTACCCGTTCATCGTTTACCTCCTTAATGATTCCCCTTTAAAAGTTGTGGTATAAATGTGGTGTACTTGGCCTGATGATGAAGCACTGTAAACGAGCATGTTTGCTACACCGTTTTTTTCATGAATACGGCAGGAATTTTCACGCAAAGTACAGATACACACACACACACACACACTCTATTACCTTTGTGAATAAGTTAATGACGTACCAAGAAAATTGTAACCCCCGTTATGTGCTTACGTGCTGATCGCAATGAACTTTGAATATCTCAACCGACCGAACCGTGACCTTTGAGTTAGACAGTGCGTTCCAAGGTGGGAAGACGTTAACGGAAATTCTCAGTTTGTTCATTGGAATTTGTCCATTTGAAATTCGGTTTAAACAAAATGGCCGTCTTACCGTTTGTTTTCAGTAAGTGGAAGGCTGTTTGCTAGTGTGCGGTCATGTGGCTGTTCATATACGTCTGTCAGGATTCAGTCAATGCTTATGTGCTTACGGATAATTGAGAATAGACTCAATTCTGATTACTTCCATATTCCGTGCCCGTAACTCTATTAACCTTCCGTTTCTGAGTACTATGGAACAAGCATTGTGTTTTCTAAATACGAGTGAAAATCCCGTGTGTTTGTCCTCACATGAGGGTGTACATCAGAGTTGTTTATTGCTGTGAATGTTCCAGAGTGAAGATACCCATATGTTCTCCCCAAATTATTCATTGTCAGTTATGTTTTCTTCGCCATAGCAAGACACTTCGAAAACAGATCTCAGTTGTTTGTTGCCAACCTTCTCGTAATCTTTCCACTTTCCGAGACCTTCAGCTTATACCTTTCTCGACAATGATCAGTGCCGTTTCCATGGCCGACTTATCTCTTTCCACTTGACAGTTTCGGCACCGCAGGGTAATCGAATTTAAGTTGCTTCGATGCGCATCTACATCCTGTGGACGGTTTATGACTCACTAAATTTGTGTCATCTGCAGCACTGATAATTTGGAAAGTCAAGAACGAATGGAAAGAACGGTGGAGGGCCATACGCGAACCCTTACAAGAAGCGTCGATTTGTGAAGCAGTGTCTTTTCTATCAGGGTGCATATTTTGAATAAGTTCAACAAGCGTTCCACTACAATCATGTCGTTTGTGGTACTCAGTCAATTTTTTTCACTTCCCGACTGCACATTTGTCGTCGTCCTCATCATCACTTCCAGCTTTGCGTCATACCTGTAAGTACAATGGGATGCTGTTGGTCTTGATAATGGTCCACGAAGTTGAAGAGCGATAATTAAGTGTAGATGTACAGGAAAGAAGAAAACAGAGAAAATGAACGGACAAACAAGCTGAAATAACTGGGTATCACGAAACAGAAGCCAACAATCTCATGGATACGGACTCACAACTGACTTCAATACAATATCATATCAGAGAATGTTTCCAACCAGGTAGACGGCACCTACAAAACTTACGTAGCAGGACGGTCGGGTCTTTTACAGCTTGTGGCCACGTCATTCCTTGGTCGCTTTGCGGTTTCTTCTAGTCGTCGACACCCATACTAAACAATGCGTGGTGTAACATACGCTCTGTCAACCTGCGGAGTACGTGACGGAACCAACAACGGCTGCTCATTTTCATTACCTCGGTTGTCGGTCGCGAATTTGCACATTTCTCAACAAGCGCCAGGAGACTGTCGCGTTGCTCACAGAGTCAGCTCATTTGATACAGGTTGACTGGTGGGGATAATGATTATCAAGTACTGTGCACTTTTTGCACATACGCAGCAGATCACTTCTCCATGGGGCGAAACTGAATGCACATATATATTGCAAACTCGGCTTTCAATCGACAAATGGGCGTCTGTGCAACACCACAGATAACGAAAGTTGATGAGTGCATTGCTTAGCTTCGCTACCGTCGTATACAGCTCGTCAACAGAGTTACTGGTTAGCGAGATGATACTACCTAGGTAGATGAAACGATCAACAGTTTGTAGCGAACTGCCAGCGGTAAAAAAAACATCCACAATTTCGACCAAATCTTGTAACAACTCTTTATCCCTTGAAGGTGTAACGTGTGTACCATGCGGACCGGCCATATCATTTAGCTGCTTTGGTATGAGCTGTATGCTATCTGAAGAAGAACTAATTAAAGCAGTGTCGTCTGTATACTCGCAGTTAGTCAGCTTATTATCTGATTGAACCTAATTTCCAAGATCCTCGGAACCACGGAGTGGTCCTCCACAGAGCTGAAAAGAAACGGGGAGTTCAAACACTCCTGTAGAACGCCATCTGACATGGAGAACGCTCACGACAACTGTTCACCCAACAAATGCGGATCCTACATCGAGAGTGGGTTTACAATGAAGTGACATCCTTCACTGCTATTCCTCCGTGACAGGGACAGCTCCAGAAAGCCTGTCGGACAACCGAGTCAAAAACCAGTCTTTGGGCCAGAAAGCGTCACATTTGTTTATTCAGAAAAAGAGTGGCGATGCCGTTTTGTCTGTCGCAAGGGAAAATATGATGAAGACTTTCACGACCGGACCGGGGACTTGCTTGTCCTTCTCATGCGATGCTCTCCAAGTTTCACAATACGCCACATTAAGAGATTCATGAGCAGCATGGATAGGATAGAGTCAAGGTTAATACCTCTGTGGATGTCACAAGATGTCCTGTCATCTTTCTTAAAATTGGGAGCAACAGCTGATAAGCATCAGTCATGAGGCAAGTCTTCAGCCTTTATATAGTGGAGAAGTGTGACTAGTTCGGGCAGCAACTTTTTCCCGTCATTCATGAAGAATGTTGGAGACAGAAGGCTCAGGTCTGAGGCACTATTGTGTTTCGATAATTCAAACCCCAACTCCACTTCAGTTTCCTATGGGGGGTTGTCGGTGATGTTACAGCTAACCACACAATACCCATAATTCACAGCTGGATAAGTTGGCGTAGGTCAGCTGAACTGCTTCTCGAAGTTTCCAACCCATCTATCAAGTCTTCGCAGCATGTTGTAAGGTCGTGAGCTATCACTCTCACATGTAGTCTCACGCAGTATCATCATCGTTACTAAAACCTTACCGATGACCAGTGCGACCACGAATCGATGGAAGCAGCACCCCGTTATTATCTGACACAGATGTCTAACCCATCTCCCTAGCTTGCTCGGAGAATAAATCTTCAGTCCTGACGCAGACCCTTCATATGTTTGCGTTTCAGTTCACGGCGACCTTTGTTGTATTCTGAGTCAAGGGGTTCAGTCGACGTTTGTTCATAAGTTCTACTGAACTATCAAAAACTCATCTCTGTCGTATCTGTAGTGCTTCTTTGAAATGGACCCCTATATAAGTGATCTACATAGCTGTTGATATTTGTGTGTATTGTTCGTTTAGATCATCATGCTGTTTGATAAGCGTTTCTATCACACACTTTAGTGGAGTGGTGTCAGCGATAGTTGGCATTAATATCACTAATTTGTATCCGCGATTGAGTCTCACATGTGGTCGTCACCTGACGCATTGTCATCGTTCGGGGTGAAGTCCACCGTCGAATGCATAAAGTCCGTGAGATGCGCATTTTTGTAACAGCCGGTCGTTTTTGTCGGTGCTTAGCGATCGGTCACACAACCGCATCTCTTCTAAGCTTCGTTCACACCTTTTGCATGGACAGTGATGTTCAGGAGTTCGGTTTATCTAAGACTGTCAGACAGTATCGTAGAAGACTTTCTTATCAGCACTTGAAATATCGTCTTTCTGGACGTATGCAGATTTGATAACTAAGCGTTGTCCTGTTGGTCTCTGTTTACGGACTTTGGCTGAAACGTTAAGTCTGATGTTCATTGGAATACAGTCGAGCAGGTTCTGCCTTACCTTCGATTTCATTGCAATCCTTCACCCCATCCCGACCGCGAGATTCGGCTTCTTTGTCACCCGAGAACCTGGGGAAGAACCGTTGACCCATACCATTGTTCAAGGGTAAATTCAAGTGGAGCACAACGCTAAGAGCGTAACAGTGTGTTTTGCAGTCATAGCATACATTCGGTTTCAGACTCGAGACGGTGTTCGCCAGAGCAGCTTGCTGACGTCTTTGTCGAAGGGTACGGACGTTGAAAGCGCCAGTGGTGATTGACTGTCTTAAATTGAAGAGAGAGTATTTAGCAGCAGAAGGGGCAGTAGGTCAAAAGTATTAGATTGGTCTGTCATGACAGGGATTAATTCTGATGCTGTCTGGCCGTTTGCGGCGCGATAGGGTTTGTCTTCAGAGATCCAGCCCGATGCTAGTGTCCTAACAGTTAGACTCACTTGACAGTGTGAGGCTTGTCTAAGCTGGGTGTGTGGTGCACAAGAATGCTGTCTAGTTCTGTGGATGTGTTCGAATCTATACCAGGTTTTTGATTAATCTCGAGTTTTTCGGCCCTCCTGGTTAATGCCCCAGCGGTCACGGTCAACTATTGGGCATTCGAGTTGCTCATTGTTTGAGAGTGCCCTATCCAATCATCTTTTTCGTTAATCGAAGAACGGCAGTGTCGCAACTGTGAAAGTAGTTCTGCTCTATACTCATAGTATTGTGCCCTACCACCTAAGTACTCCCATACAGTTAGTAGCGCGATATACAAACCAAGGAGCGTAACTGTTTTCCGTCTGACTGCTTCTCTTTGGCCTGCTTAACATGGTTATACTTGGGAAGACCGAAGTCCTAGTTAGCATAGCTCTTCGGTCTGCTTATATTTGATCATTAGTTTAAGGCAGTAGAACTTATCGTTTGTCGTACGATTGTCAATATTCGTATAATTACTACCACAACTTTGAATTAATTATACGAATCGATTAGCATGTTTTCCGAGTAAGTCTGTTTCATGAAATCAGCCTTTGGTCTTTCAAATCACACGGACTATATATACCGTCGATCTGAACATAGTCTGTACTTATCATTTTCCCTATGTATTTTTTAAACAAAGCGCAGTTAATGAGTTGTTATTCAACCGGTTTAGGAATACAACTCAGCTTCCATGTTTCCAAATGAAATCCGTTAGATTAGCATGTATTACGCCGTTTTTATTTGTGCGTATGTTTGTATTTATATGAGACCAATATGCCCCGCAACTAACTAGAAGACCGTCCAATAATTTGCAAGTGATTTCAACAGAATACCTTACAGAGTGCCCATTTTTTTCATCCATAACTAACTGAAGCGGGCCTTTTTAAAAATTTCACTAGAATAGTGTTCCAACGCTATGCGAAATATCCTTGATATGACGATGTTTTAAACCTGTTATGTGACTACCCTTAGTGACTGGACACATCTTACAATGCTCCGCATGAGTATCATTTGCTTCGAACCTAGAAAGAACACCATGTTGCACAAGGATCATACAGCCTGATGGCAACCAAATAAGAAGTTGATGTCATCGTTTTCATAGCCCTACTTGATTATGTAACTCACGATAAATCCAAACAGGAGTTCCCATATCCGATGCACTGGATCCGTGTTATCCAGTTCATGAAGGGCAACAAGATGTACGAACTATTGTGTGTGCATCGTTTCGTCTTGTTGGTTGTTTGCTCAAAAACGACCCACAGGTACACGTTGTTGAGCCTGGTAACACGAAGGCCAAAAGGTCATATATTGATTCGGCTGACTGCATGAGCTCAGATCTTTTTCGCATTTTGATGCCCATCCTGGTCTGCATTTTGCAAGTGCTTCGCAATCGATGGCCTCGGATTTTTCATTTGGTTAACGTCTCGTGTTCTCGCCATCGACGGTATTTTCAATTAAGGGAGTTGCTTGATCGTCCACTGACGTAGACCCGTCCAATCTCTCTATTTGACACTACGACTGCAACTAATAGTCCACACTTCATACTTCTTAACTGAACTCCTTTTAGCATTTGTTATAGTCACTTACTAGCCATGAAAACATTAATGTTCGGAAATATACTTTTTTTGTGTTTGCTCATCAAGCTAATTACAAAAACAGCTAACGAGAGTTGTGAGTTATTTGTACCATTTATCTGAGAATCCATGGCTCCGTACAAACATCAAGTGCACCAGCAGAAAATGTACAGACTACGGCATTACGTTGTTAAAAACGACTACGGTATCCTCACTAAACTACAGACTTCAGTAAGTCTGACGTAAAAGCTACAACTGGGTTACTAACTAGTGTGCATCATTTACCGTTCTTGCGATAGTACGTGCGATCGGGTTTTGTCGACTATGCATAACTGATGGGTTGTAAAAGCCACGAAACCGTTCAAGCGCATTCAGTGATTTTCAACCATTAAACACATACTACTTGTATCATCTTATTTCGCTTAACCCACTTCTTGAGTCAAAACCAAAGTAGACATATGCCCATTTAGAAGTGTATACATAGCATTCTTCTGTCAACTTTCATAAAACGATAATATTTGTAAAAACCCTGTTTATGACCTATGTCTTTGTGATCTGTTTGGTTTCTCCTTGCTGTGAACGTCTTAAAAAGATGGAGTGTGTCCGTTCGTCAGAATGTTTTGTTTCAAGCTTCTTTTTGGATGCACGCAATCCTCTGTATCAATTCTGCTGGATCCACTAATACATATTTTGATGAGATTATTCTTTGGAATGTAGCTGCAAAATAGCAGTCACTTTTGCGGTTTGAAGAATGCCTGACTTCATTCAGTGTGTCTGAGACATTTCGATACTGTTGCGAATTCGCCTCAGTGTGTACCAACGGAATGTGGACTGCCGTTTCTCGTTAAAATTATCTAGGGAACGCACTTGAACAAAGTTGGATGCTGTCTCGTGCCAAACAACATATTAACAGAGCACTCCCGAACCATCGTCACCATCAGTGTCTAGAACACTGAGTTCCAATGATCCATCTGGTCAAAACAAAGAGAGGAAATATATCGTGAGATGTTAGCATTTCGATTTATTGTCATCAGTCGCCAACATGATACACGCTACACATTTTATACAAACTGCACTAACAACAATAATTGAACGAATCGACCACATAGTTTTGACCTTTCGCACCCTAACAGTGCAATCACTGCCACGGTAAGGAGACTGATTGCATCAGCGCCTTCTGTGCATACTAAACTGGCCGACGTTATCTGGCTAATATTGCCTTACTAATCGCTAGTAGTTTCGGGATGTGATTACGTAACAATGTTTTGAGCGATTTGACAGGGTCAACTAGGTGACCGGTTGTTAAGATGTGTTTGGCGATTGATGAGGCCGGGTTCTTCGAGCTTGTTACAGTAAGCAGGTTGTTTTTTGAGATTGCATTTGCTAATCACTTAAGGTTATATCCGGGTCCGTTCAACCACTGTTTTGCATCAAAAAGAAAACAGCCATCCTGATGAAAAACCTGCTAACATTTCCTGAATTGAAAACGAAATATCGAGGATACCGTAAACGTTGATGCTGCAATACTATATTCCTGAAGTTCATTATAAGAAACTGAAATCTACAGACACACAGACACCGAGGATGAGAAGTTCACCGAAAATTCACAAGACAGGTATTCTACTACGGGCGATATTATCCGTAGACAATTCGACATACCACAAACTGGTGCGATAGTTAATAGACATCCTTAAAACATTTTGCGAATCGCTATTCCCCACTTGTGTTCGTAGTTTTTTCTAGGTAGCAGAAATTTTGGAGGACAATTCAATAAGTCCACAGATGATGTATTCGGTCGACGTCGACTCCCTATTTACCGACGTACCACTGCGTGAGACTGTCGAAATTTTATGATTTTATTCCCAGTTAGAATGTAAATTTAGGTATTCCACTACATCTTAAAGATCTCAATTTTGTCTGTACGGAGGGAGTTCTGTTTGAATTCGAAGGTGCTGATTCAGAATGGCTGACGTTGTAGCTATGGGTAGCCAGTTGGGTCCCATATTGACGAATGCATCCCTGGGAATGCTTGAAAAGCAATTCCAAGGAGGGACTTCGAGGGTCTTGCTCTGTAAACGTTACGTAGGTGACATTTTGGTTTCTATCCATCAGTGTGCTTTTAATTCATTCTATAGCTATTTAAATTCAATCCACCCAAACTTCACTGTATCTTATGAGGTGGATGTTAACCATTGTTTGTCGTTTTCAGACATTCTTATAACTGGACATCAGGATGGTACATTGCAACGATCTAGTTACCAAAAGCCAACATGGAGTAGACAGTACCTGCACTTCTCTAGTTTCGCACCTATTGCTTATAAACGAGGGCTAGTGAAACGTTATTTCACAGAGCCAGAATGATTTGTATTGAAAATCGACTGAAGTAACAAGAAGAGTTCATTAGGAAGAGACTGATGGATAACGGTTATCCAGGAAAATTTGTGGATATCCATAATACAAGGAAAAGATCGAAAACGGCCAGTTGCAGTGCGGATAAAAACATTATATTTCTGCAAATCCGATTCAAAAGTGACCACCTTACCAATGACACTAGTCACATATCGATGTCGACTTTGCAACACATCTACCAAGCTGCCCAACTGCGCGTTCCGTTAAGCACTAGAGGTTTGGATCTTCAGAGCAGTGATACACAGTTAACCGATCAGTCTGTCTCGCAAGTAATATATCAGCTCAATCAAAGTCGTAATGACGTCTACAGACGCAGGGCAGATCGACGTTTGCATCAGCATATTGGGAAGCACATTGTTAAGTAGTTATCAACTGCAATCTCAAAAACAACCTGCTTACTGTAACAAGCTCGAAGAAACCGGCCCCATCAATCGCCAAACACATCTTAACAACCGGTCACCTAGTTGACCCTGTCAAATCGCTCAAAACATTGTTACGTAATCACATCCCGAAACTACTAGCGATTAGTAAGGCAATATTAGCCAGATAACGTCGGCCAGTTTAGTATGCACAGAAGGCGCTGATGCAATCAGTCTCCTTACCGTGGCAGTGATTGCACTGTTAGGGTGCGAAAGGTCAAAACTATGTGGTCGATTCGTTCAATTATTGTTGTTAGTGCAGTTTGTATAAAATGTGTAGCGTGTATCATGTTGGCGACTGATGACAATAAATCGAAATGCTAACATCTCGCGATATATTTCTTATCTCTGGTTGTGCGAAATATACTGACACACAGAAAAGTGGTTCACAAATACCATTTGTAATAGCTTTATCGTTTCGTAGTAAAACCAGATTATGAGAAGATGAGAATAATTATGCACAACCGGATGTGTATTGGATTATTCAGAGTGAAATCAAAGGTCGGTGGTTGTTTTGAGTTTTGGCTTGGTTAATTGTAGTTTATTAATGACGCATTTACGCCAGATAGTGGTAGGTCATTTCGGATTGCACACAATCTGACACCGAAAATTTGTTTTCTGGCAGTCAAACTGATCATGTGATATGATTGCGAGTTATTTCTTAGGTGGCTGTTTTGGTTAGGCCACGGTAGGTTCGCTGCTGGCGGATCATATTCGCTGAAAGAAGTTTTCCTCAGACATGTCGTTAGTGTATTGTGGAATGTTCTGTTTTACTTAACACAGTAGTCGGAATGCAGTAACTTGGTTTGTGACCCGTGTTGTACTTTCTCACTAAGTGTACTGTCATTCACAAACCAAGGACGGCAAGCTTGGGTAGTTATATCATGATATGATCACATCAGTGAGTTGACTATAGTAGAAGTGCAATCTGATTAAGGCCACCCATACAGCCTAGTGTGTAACACAAGCGCTTAAGTTTTTCTTTTCTGACGATCGGCCCTTAACTGGGAGCTGATCAAGGGTCATTTGAAACAATCACTTCTACGGATGGTTTATGATTAATGGCTGCTAATGTTAAGTCCTTAAAAAAATCTACTAAGTGCATCCTGAATTGTGTGAATTCATTATTTTACATTTTACCTTATTGATTGTCAGCCGTTTTTTTCTTCGTAGTGATGTAAATCTTTCGAATCATTCTCCACTTGTTAATACTTGCGCCTGACACAGGTTGTGAACGTTTTAGACAGTTTGAAATGCTTTTTGTGGTTTTGCTTGATAACCAATGTCTGTCAAATGGGTAGCACCTCAGGATTGGTCCAATACACTTTCTGTCCTAACAACAGAGTCCCAAACGATAGATACTGTACGTAACGTTATAAATAGTGGGTACGCAACTCTGTAAAATACAGCACTCTTCGGGATACTGAAATTGTGTTACACTGCATGACCTACCGATCTTAAGGATTTTTATTGATACTAGTTTATATTGTAGTGGTACTCTTAACCGTGATAGCTTGAGTACCCACTACCAAATAACGATATCTCAACGATAGTCAATGAGAAGATTAAATCAAATAGTTTGGATCTTTATTGATGGATCGGTTTACAAGCTTAATTCAGTGGCGCTCGTCCGGACCGTGTCCTGTCCTGTTCAGTAGTCTCGTTCATTGTTCCGATCCGGGTCCAACCGCGTCACGTGTGCCTGAGTATGGACCACACTGAATCACATCCACTTGGATCGTCCCAATTGGCTGAGTGTGCAGGTGGTGACCGCGTGCGCGTGCGGCGTGCGTTCCGATGTGGAAGAAGGTTTTCGGGTCGATGGATGTGTGGATGTGCATGCCGAGGTTGGGACAGTGAGCCTCACTTAGTCTTAGGCTTGTCACGTGATGCGCCGCGTGAGAGGACGAGACGACTGTTACAATGCGTAGCGTGTAAGTGTAGAAAGAGTGTAACTACGTCTATTCTTCTTTCTTTCTAAGAACGATTTTGCGATTTGATTTCGCCGTGACCATTTGAGCGATTCATAAATCTACTGTTGACTACAATATGCCACCCGTTGACAGCGACTGTTACTTCACTTACGCCCATGAGAATTAGAAAGTGCTCTAATTTGGAATGGAAGTGAGAAAAGAGATGCACCTCCCCTATACCTTAACAAACCATTTCAACAACAATATGTCTAAGCATTGCATACCTGCATACACGTTGCAAGATGTTGTATTTGCGAGAATGCGGTTTTCATTGCCACACTTTGTGCATTGTGCTCATTCTGGTTAGCGATTGGTTAAATTTTGCTCTGACCTCTATCGAGTGAAGTGTTACAGCAATGGAATGTTTTTTGAAAAGATGTGATCTATTAGATTGAGTGACCCAGTCACACTGCGGAACTACGGTCGACATGGCTAGTTCACAAGCCCCTCTATACATACAGCAATTGACACGTCCTAATTGGAGCAGACATCAAACCAGAGGCCTTCTGAATAAGTGCATTATTTATAAATGGCATATTAAGGTTTAGCATCTCATTTGTACCGGCTCACATATGCAAACTTCGTGGAACTGTTTACGTTAAAGTCGGAGTTGTACTGTTACATTTACACACTTCCTGTCGGATTGCAAAGATGAATGTGAGGTTCATGTGCAAACTTGCGAGTTGGTTACTTTGTTATTGTTGTCGTCGCTGAATCAGTGTTTACAGGCGGTTTGACCTATACTTCAATTTCATTCCTGTCTGAGAAGGCACATATAGTTGCACAAAATTAAGGTGCCTAAATCCAGTGTGAACGCATGATTATTCTTATCGCTTTATACAACAGCTAACTCTTGGATGATCTATTTTGTTGAATCCTGAGACGACACTGTTATACAGGCCTGGCAGGTAGCAGTGTTACTGCCGTGACGAATGTGATCGACGAAACTCTTTTAGAAGAGGGACGGAAAGGAAAAACGTAATCAACATACTACAGTTTATTCAAGGAAGGTATAAACTTTTAAGATACCATGGGAACTACCTGCCAAACTTCGTAACGTCTATATGATAGTCGGACTTAGGAAATTCAAATGGCTCCAGAAATCGTACTCGTACGCAAGTAGTAATGTAAAGATCTCGTACTGGTCGCAGTAAGCAATTCATATTCATGAGACAAGAAGCCAAATTTATAGATGTACAACAGTATTAAAGAAATCACAGTCTATCACTGGCTGGTCGTATTAGCACATATAAAATCACAAACTGAACGTTAATTGGTGCAATACAGAACAAAGAAATTGGCGAATAACGGAAGGTGTAACATTGACACTCTGTCCATTCTTGGTGTAGTATCTTCAACGTGATGTTTGGATTGGTCTCTTGTTAGATCCCCTATTGTGTCGGGCTTTGGATAATTGGTGAATCGAGTAGATTTTCATCATAGTCTAGTTGGAGGGATTGTTCTTTTTTTAAAAAGAAAACTCATTTTAAAGTACCGTTTTTGGTTCATTGGTTTACTACCCTAATGGCGTTTCCCTATATTTGAATACAGCCTACCTTTGATGAAACAGACTACTTATCAATGGTGAAGTTTCTTCAACGATATATTCAATAAAGATTGAACCATGATAGGTAGTCGGTATCGACAATGTCGATAGTCCTTTCCCTGATGGTTGCCGCGATGGGTTTGTGCATCAAGTATTGGATAGCCATGTCACGCTGAACCACAGCACGTCACTTTCTCATGATTATGAAAGTTATGATTGTGAGAGTATTGACCGATGCATAACAGACGGCTACAACGACACCTCTCGATACGAACAGATGTTCTAAACGTTAGTCTCAAACAAAACGGTTAGACGTGATAGTTCGGTCATCTGTTGTTTGAAGTTAGTAGCTCGTTTGTCAGCATAGCTGCCTATTCAAGATGCAATGAGGTGGTGAAATCTCAATCGTGGCGAGGTTATGCCCTAATGGCCATCTCTAACAAGAGCAAAACGGTAATTTGGTGTTTCTTTTTGAAAGGAGGCTCACGAGAAAGTTTATCTGAATACGAAGACAACAACTAAGTGTGAGTAGTGTTCATTGATAGCAAATAAACATAAGTGGATCCTTTAGGCAATCAGTGTTTCTCAACAACACCTTATCAGAGACGAGATGTAACATGCTTAGTTGACCAAAATCATACCACTAGGTCAAATATACTGTGTACCTCCGGATTAAGAAGAGTGACCACAATATCGTAAAACATCCTCATTATTCTACCGGTTGAAGATCCATTAGAAACAACTCTATCATTTAACCAATGGTTTGAATTGGATCTCAGGACTTGGATTGATTGAGTCACTAATTCAGAAAGTCAATGTAACAGATAATATTGCCTAAATTTGAAACAGTAGCGGGTTCACTTGCATTTATTATTGTCCTTCTGGATATGACCAGCTAAGTGGGGTATTGTAAAATCCATGTAGTTTATCACATCAAAACAATGGCTGTCTTGAACACGCGTTAAGGTTACATAAGATGACAGTAGATCCTTCGATGGACAGCATCAAACTGATGGAAATATTAATATGTTGCGCCAATTTTTGTGAAGTGTGCTTCTAGTTGCATTACTGAGTTTTGTACACTCTGCTTCAAGAAGCGGTCTCCATGAGCACTTTTTGGCTAAGACCAGGCCCCTTCCCAAACTCCCTTTGACAGGTTACTCAATTTCGATCGACAAAATTGTCAAATTTTTCTCGTGTGTCAGATAGTCGTTTTGTTTCTCTTCACTTTCAGCTGAATGGTGGTTTGTCTGTTGTTGATGCTATACACGTTTTCATTTGTGTTTGTCTGTTCCCCAATGTACGAAGTAAAACTGGAGACTGTAATCTCTGTGTTGGGAGTCCTTTAGTGGAACTGCTCATATGGTCGTTCTTAGACCCGATAGTAATCGGCATCGTGAACGGATGGTTCCCATTCATGTTTATTTCGATAACGGTATTTTGTCCGCACCGGAGCTTCTTTAGGTAAGCACCTTGTAATTTTGAATCAAGTGCTTCTGAGCACGGACATGACAAGTCGGTTTGGGATACAACAACAACCGTTACGTGAAACATCCTTTATCGCAATCAGCGTGTAGTCAAACCTCGAGTCCAGGAAGGACCTTCGACACTTAGTCGTGGACCATTAGCATTTAACTAAAGATGTACAATATTTCTGGTCCTGTTGTAATTGACAGAGATCCCAAAGAGTGCTCGAATCTGCGACGAATATAAGGATGTGGAAATACCTCCCAACTGTTTGACATTGTAGTACAGTTTACACATGATAATGCCCTAATCATTTATGTCTGACAGCCCATCTAGCTTTGAGAGTTCAAAAATATAAGTACGTCAGCTTGACACGATGTTTTCACCTTAGAAATGCAAGTTAGTACGACAAAGCTGGCGGACGAACCCGTCAGCACTCAATCTTCAAATTAAAATGTTCTGTGTAGTCAAGGGATCAAACCGCGTAGAACGTTTTCACGTTTAAAGTAATATCTGATGGTAGCAGCAGTCGTATAGCTGAAGCCTGAGTAACATTTGCCAATATAGGCCATGTGAGGCACTAACTCGACCTCAGGCTTTCCGTAATTTGTCAAGTGTTTAATTCAACAATGCAGTCACACAGCTCGCCGAACGGTCAGTTATTCCTTAGTTGTTGTTTCCGAGAGGACTGCCTTTAAGGAGAAGAGCGAAAAACGCTGGGGGCGATTAGTCGTGTTCGAGTGGGAATAAAGTTTTGGAATACAGTCACCTGATATGTTGTCAATCAGTACGTGCAGTCATGAACGTATATGATAACTAAGGTAGATGAATGAGGTTTACGCAGATTACTCTATGCCTATAGGTAACTTGCTTCAGCAACAGTCAAGTGCGAGTTTTATCACCAAACCGACCGAGTTGTTGAAGTTGGTCGCCAACACAATTCGTTCACCATACTTCAGGCTACCTTCAGCGTATAATCATGTAACACTTATGATTCTATTCTGATTCTCTGTTGTTCCAATTTCACGTCAAGCAAGTCTTCTTGACGTATATCTCTGTCTGTTCAACTGAGTCAATTTCTTAGGCTATTAGTTTGATGAAACCGCATATATATAGCTTTGCCTAATATCTGCCTACTCCATTAAGTCATGTTCTAAAACGTTCCTAAGCTAAATTCCAGACAATAAAATGCTTCCTTGTGTGCTTGTTCGCCTCACCGTATTCTTAGTCGGATATTTCTAAACGGTTAGCTTTTAGAGGGAATTTATCTCGTGAATTTTAGAAGATGGCTTAACGACTGCATTTCACTGCGGACACCATCTAAAATAGGCAGGCAGATTCCCTGTTTCATGCTGCGGAGTCGGTAAATAAATTTATCTGTTTGAGTCTTCGAGGCATATTTGGAAGAGGTTGCTGGAAAAAATACTCTCAACAGGACTGTTTGTTAAATACAGGGGAAAAAATATAGACCATCAACTGTCCAGAAGAAGAATGTAGTAGGACTGGATGCGTTTGAGTAGCTGAACGAGTCTTATCAGAAAATCGTCATATGAGTGGCACCGACATTTACTATGGCTGTATGCCACATCGATATGAATAATTTATCCAGGGTTAGTCTGATTTCGTACTGAATGAGTAAAATGTGCTCTTAGTGGATAGAATTAATCGAGTTCAAGTGCTCATGAATTATAATAACATCACGAGTGAATACCAGGGTACTACTGCAGTCAGACCGGTATAAATGTTCAGGTTGTTAACTACGTTTGTTCAGTCCGTCTGCCTTTACGAACATGATTGCATGCGTTTTATAAATTTGTATCTGTGAACCAGACTGACAGTTGACAATGTGGAATCAACAGGCTTATCACGCGGCGGTTAGAATGAGCTGGTCAGTTTACAATAGCGTTGAAAATTTCCCGGTGTCAGCTCGAATAGCGATAGGGCGGAGGGAGTACGTTTCGGGTGTATATGACAAGACTCAGTGTTCGATGATAACGGGAAGCAACGGCACTAACTGTGTGCCGTACTAATCCGCGCTTGATGGTTTGGTTGACGGGCTGGAGTCCGAGTACTGGAGAATTTTCGAATTAACTGTGTTCGCATTTGTGGTCCCACCTGACGATGGACTAAACTGCGTATTGTAAACCACTCGGGTTACCTTAGAAATTCAATTTGCCCTGAACGCAGAAGATGAGAAACTCTATCATACTTTCATGGAACAATTACTTATTTGCAGTTAGCTATTTGGAAGGCCGAATTTTATGATGATACAAAACAACATCACTTGTATGTTGAACGGTTTGTCAAGTAATAACTTCGCACGTACTGCAAACGCCATCTCGACTACTACTCATCTTGTGATCGTTATCCGACTGGGCATGTATTTCTTCACGCACTGATGATGCCACTCTGTTTGGTGACAAATCACTTGTAGCCTAGTTGCCAAGTTCTGTGATAAGTAGAATTGAAAGTGTCTGTAATGTTCTTTGTACCAGCTAATTAAAACTGGTTGGAAGTCAATGCCAGAAGTTGGCTGTGTCCAATGATGCATGGAACAAGATATTCCAATTATGTACCAAAAAATAATATAAACAAAGGGGCGCAAGTGAAGTCCTGAGAAAAGGAGCTCAATATTTAATGGAAACTACAGCATTCCTTGTGTGGGACACTTCGTTATTGCATTGGTCGCTGTCATCATTCAAGGTGTGTCCTCACAGTGCTACTGCACGTCTGCACCTCAATCACCTAAAGCGTCGATTACATACTCATTTTCGCCTGTTCAATGCACTTCACATTCAAGTGATTTACGTCCTTTACACTACAGAAAGGGCCAACATGAGATGATGTCTGCGAGATTGCAGTCAAAAGAAGCATTTTACTATTGCAGTCCGCTACTGTTTGCCCGAACGCTGCCATTGACGGTCAACGGAAACTTATGCGTATTACACCACGCCATCTTGCTGCAATCATCGCTCACTCTAATGTTTACTCAGGAGAATCACACACAATATATGCGAATAGATGGGTAATTACCTCGCTTGAAAATGCTTTATCGGCCTGACAGGTTACACGAAACCTACTTAGTGTAGCGGATTAACTGATCTACCTAACCAGTCTTCGAACACGATGCGAGCGCCCTCGAATTTCACCGTGTAAAACTTGCGACGATATTGTTTAACTACTTGCGAGTAGTTGAGAATTTAAGCTGAGGCTTATGTGAATAACATAGGTGATCCAAGTCTCCCTGTCGGAGCACGCAACGCCCACATCGGTACATATGTGAATTTCGCCAATGACTTTGACTAACTATATGAAAACCGGTAGAATATTCCACCATCTTTATAGCTTGTCTTCTGATCACTGACGTAAAACGTCAGATATCTCTATCCCTCCGTAATAGCGGTAACTTGAACCACGTTGTGAGTGGCGCCAAGTATTCTCTCATCATCCCAACGTTTTAATTCGTAAACATAAAATTATCACACGCCTCCCTGAAGTGAATGACAGTGCTTTTTGGAGGTACGGTTCCTATTGAGTAAGTTCTGACAGGTAACTGACCGGTCATAGAGTGGATGTTTGTGGTTAACACGCGTTGGAACGTACACTTACGCTTTACTTATTTCTCCTGTTTGTACTGTGGCTGACAAAGTGTCTTTCCAAATGGTTAGGACGAGCGGTGCACACTTATTTTTATCGGTCTCTTCTGTACTTTTTCTCTCTCCTTACTTATGTTCGAAGACGAAAATTTGTGTATGTGCGTAGCTCCCCTAGCCATGTATTCTTATATCTAGTAATTGCATTACATTACGAGGTAACTGCTCTGCATGTCGTAAATGTTGCTTTGTTTAACGGTGACTGGCTATTGTAGTCTTGGTTCAAAATTACTTATTAAAAAAAACAAGGAATACAAAAAGAAGTGGTTGTGACGCATTTACCTACGGAACCTCATGTTCACCAACGGGTTATCAGAACGGCTGTAGCATGCAGTTAAGAAAGGATTGCTTTTAACTAGGTTTGTAGATTAATTTTCAATGTACATTACTGGAAGTAACGTGAAACGTATGCACTTCACTGGTTCTATCTCTTTTAGTGGAATCAGATGGTTATGTTATGCGTGTATACACCGATCAGTGGTCGCCTAGCTAAGTAGGTTACCGCATGCAGTTAATCGAAGATGGGCATTAGAAGATATCAACGCTAATGATTCGTAACGACTAATGCGGTCAACTTAACCTTCGCTTCAACAAAATAAAGCACAACTTGTTAACAAGTGGTTTAGGTAATTTCAAGATAGGCGTAACTGGTTAATGGAAGATGGTTAAAATTGCAGAGTGCCCTGGAGCACAAAACGCATAATACGAGACCGAAGTCACAATCTGGAAGAGAAATACGTCTTTTCAGTTACCACTTGACTGAGCATACTCAAAAGACGCCTTCAGTGACATGTTGGCGTCAACGTAAACGGGTTAACCATTTTTGGATTATTAGCTGTGTGGCACTCCACCTTGTTGCGTTGTCATTTGTTCTTCTCCTAATATGGGGGTCCTAACAAGTGCATTTGCAGTTTCACCGTTGTCCACCTACATTGAATAGACTGATTTTCATTTTATTGCATGACTGAACAAACGTCCAAGTTCCTGGTATCTCACAGAACACACGGAAAACTTCCAGTGCAAAGGTTTCGAGTTTATTGAATGGCGGGAGTACCTCTGACAATAGATTGCCTAGCTTACCGTGTCATCCTCACGTAAGAATATTCTTAGTGCTTGTAGCTGTTACCATCTTACCCCTTTCAGAAAGATTTTGCTGTAAATTATATTGACAGTTAACCTTATTCCAACGCAGACTAGCGCATTTTTCCCGGTCGTTTTCACACTAGTTCTACGCATTAATTTTCTGGTGTTCGATTAAGCTAGGTATTTATCCACACATCCACCATTTTTGTGCAGTTTCTCAATTCTGCTGTTTCTTAAAGTCGCTGGTCCGTTCATATAGATTAAAAGCTATATCACGATTGGCAAGAGTGTAGGAGCTGACACTGAGGTCCTTATTTTTTACTCTGTAAGGTTGAATTGCCTCCGCCTTCAGACAGTCCACGCTTCTCTCGTTCGTACAGGTTTCGTCCACATGGCAGTGATCTGGGCGAAAACTCATCTTGCTACTGCAATACGTGACAGTTAAAGATTGTGGATATCAAATGTATTCGGTTGTTTGCCTTGGTCAGCACGCGTTGCGCCATGTAATTGACCAACCAATAAGCAAGTTTGTATGTGGACGTTCAGCTGCAAGCTTCTTTCTGTTTCATTCATCCAGTCGGTGAACCTAAGTAGACTTTAGGTGGATAGGCAATGGTTAAGGAATGTCAATCCAAGTTTTCCACGCCAAACACTTTCTTCTGAACCTCCATCTTACTGACGCAAGACACAGAGGTCAATTGATGAATTTCTAAGAGCAATGGAAGAATCCAGTACTGGGCAGGAAACTGCGTCCAACTCGTCTCCTCAGCTGAGTCTTCGTGACCCATCTGGGTTCTAGCTGGGAGTGGTGGTAGCCTCTCTGGTTCAGTGGCGTATTTAGTGTTTGACTGGGTTGCATATGAAGTAGTGATAACTATTACAGCCGGATGGTGGAAGCTACAAGAAACTTGTCTTATGGCCGAGTTTTCACTCTCACTTACCACGTTTCTTCCAGGGAATAAGCACCTTGATGCTACATATTTGAGTCTGGACAGAGGTGGGGAGTTGTGAGTTGAGTTCTACTTTCTATTTCCTGTCTTTTACTTTTTTAAATCTAACTCAACCTTTTTCTCGTGGTTGTGTGGTGGTTAAACAGGTACTTTCAGCTTGACCGGATAACTTACTCTGGGCGTCCGTTGACTCATGTATGATTGTGCGTGCGTTCTTGTTGCACGAATGATTAATATCACACGATTCATATCTTTGAACTTCGTCAACAAAATTATTGAGGAGAACTGTGTAATTTTATGGTCTCAATCATTGATATGTTACAATCAATGAGGATTTTAGACCGATCGGTAGTTTATTCACGGGTGCTGCTGTGGTGGGCTAATTCACATTGAGCATGACAGTCTCTCATGAGTTGTTGCCTGATTGCTGGTATCAAATACAATGCTAAGTTTGGACGTGCTGTTTTGAAAACCTGACGTAAAGCACTTGAGTTAATTAAATTTTCTTGCCACTGTCGTTATAAGTAGATGTATTTGAGAAATATAACTTGTACAACTATACGTCTATAGTCTCACTTTTTTGTGACTGACTGAATAGATGTGAACATTTTCTGCTGGGCGCAATCACATCTATTAACTAATAGCCTTCTTGTGGCAGAATGCCGGTTTCAAGTTTGCATGACATTGTTTTAGCCTCTTGGGACACCAAGTAGCCAGAAAGCCAAACTAGTCCAAATAAATTTTAATACATTGACATCCGATCACCTGTCGAGTCAGACAGATTGATCCACTGATACAAACAAACTTTCTGTTTAAACCGGTAGACGGTACTCACAATAATAGTGTGTAATTATGCTGCTCATTGTTTTCGGACATTTTGTCTGACGTGCCTATCCTCCTCCTCTTCTTCATGTTCTCATCGAATAAAGGTCATTCCGACGTCGTTCTTGGTGCACTGGTAACACGAAATCATCCGGAGCTTCCAAAACAATTCAATTTTATTCAACTGGCTGGTGGAGCTGTGCCATCTCCGTTCGATTGCTTCATGTGCCTGCGTGGTCTGCGGACTCTGCCCGTGAGAATGAAGGCACATATGCACCATGCACTGACTGTGGCCATGATGCTCGAACGTCATCCGAAGGTAGAGAAAGTGATACATCCTGGTAAGGATGACTTGAACGTGTAATTAATCTGGTGACGGTTACTGCGCAAGCATGAGTGCTCAGTTGGCAAAACAGATCCGTTTTATATACTTCTTCAATGACTATATTTAAAGGAAAACACCATTCTTGGTTGACATCGAAACAACCAAGTAAAACAGACTGCATTTTGCACAGAATCGTTCCACTGATTCATTTTCAGATTGTTATCTAATGCAGTTCAAACTTACTTTATACCTTAAGACTCCATCTCCAAGTTCCCCATTGAAAGCAAACACAAGAAACTGCTATGCTTTTCTTAATTTTCACTAAGCGGTAAACCGTTGAGTGCGATTCTATCATGCACAGCCAGTGGTTCACCTTCGCTTCTCTTACAAAACAACATATGAGGGCAAATGAGGTTTATCTTTTTCTCAAAGGTGCGTGATTCTCTGTTTGCGTTCGATCTCGTTCTGTTGCAATGTTATTACTCAGTACATACATCTCGTGGACTACGGATAGGTAATAACAATGGCCAACTGTTTGTTCATCCCCGTTGTCTTACGGGTGCTAACCAATAAGAAGAACTATTTATGCATGTTGAATGTGAACGGCGAGAGATCCAACACAGCGTCATTCCGCATTGGACGACAGACATTCACGAACCCCTTCAACCTGGTTAGAGCATACGGTGGCATTCGCTGACCGTGCGTATAATAAAACAGTCACGTAACCTTCTGGCGTTTGAAGTTTGCATGCATTTTTTAAACGTGTTTGCTATGTTTAACTGTACACAGTTTCAACTGCTTCCTTGTTTCTCTTACGTAAATGGCGTCACAACCATCGCGTTTGTTTTCACGATCACCGTCTATCTGGCCGACCAGAATAGTTAGGACGCACGAACAGTCATTCTGAAGTGTTATCTCACCGAATGACATGCTCGTATAAAACAGATCGCCTATTTAACGGTTTTCGTCTACAGTGCGGTGTTTGCAGCACGCAATAAGATGTGACCTCTTCTGTATGTTTTATCAACAGACATGTTCACCGACGCCTTCACTGGAGGCGGTGAGATATTAGTTAGCGACGATCACTTCTTTCATTTGAGGGATGTGTTTTGTTCTGGAGACTTGAATGGTGAACACCTTATTCGTTATCTCCATAGATGATTAGATAACTGTCCTCTTCATGTCGAGCGGTTGAGACGAATTGAATTTAGGTTATTGACCAGATTGGGTCCGTTTGCGGTACACATATACCTCGAATATTTTTGGATTGTTAGCTTTGACAAAACGGTCAAAAGAGTTAAGGGACTGTTCTTAAGTTTCGGTTTTCCGTGTAAACAGTATTCTGGTGTACGTAAGGAAATGCCGAAATTAAGTGCAAATTTTCCGTTTTACTTGTACGAATATCATCAAAATAAAGGTGCAGCAAACAGGCTGATTTTCCGGTTATTCATCATCAGACCAAATGAGTAACGTTTTTATGAAACAGTTGCGTGAATTCGAAGCTATCAGAACAAGTAACAGGTTCAGTTGCGGTCAGCTGCATCATAGATAAACATCAAAACAACTTTTTTCTGTATTTACGTCACAATTATGATGCAACCGGAACCTTAGCAG
The DNA here is from genome assembly GCA_013368495.1 of Paragonimus heterotremus. Classification (NCBI taxonomy): domain Eukaryota; kingdom Metazoa; phylum Platyhelminthes; class Trematoda; order Plagiorchiida; family Troglotrematidae; genus Paragonimus; species Paragonimus heterotremus. The sequence continues at coordinate 59,654 of LUCH01003490.1, forward strand.
ATTGATCGATCACGGTGTGGGTGGTCAGCCGCGGCGATCGCAAGACTTGAACAAAGCGTTTCTGTGCTCACGAAAGTGGTTTATTCAACCGAAATCCGAATGTCTCATCTGTGGCCAAAATTCAGTATCTCACGGCTTTCGACTGACTGCCCTTGACTTAGCAAATCGGATGAAAAAAATTGACCGGGTTGATGGTATGGTGCAAATCGACGAGATGTGTCACAACTGAGCTGGCAACTGCTATTGATCGAGGGTAGATAATTCTCACGGACACGATTAGATAAGCGCCTTGTCGTGCGACCGGCGAGTGTGTCCTCAACATAGCACTACCAAATTCGTTGGAATCGCACAAACCAATCCATGATTTCCACTTCTTGTCCTCAACAAGAAGATTTGCCAGCGCAGCACAACAGAGGAACCGATGATTACATCACTTGTTTTCTTGTACATTTTTTTAAACTGTGAAACGAGTTGAACGTATGCGAAGCTGGAGACCACCTACAATTTCGGAAGTATTGGTTTTTTTCTCCTCCGCATTCCCACGATAGCTCTCCCGACTCATCCGCAACATCGTTTGGCACTCGAACAAATGCGTGGATTCAGCGGCATGGTCAGTGTCTACTTGCGTTGCACTGCCGAAGAAGCAGTAACGTTCGTGAAAAACGTCAAGGTTAGTTAGCCAAATGCAAGTGTAGTAAAAAGTGCATCTGAACTTCCGGCTTCTTTTAAAAACCGATAATCACTCGTCGTATACATTAGCACAATCACTGTTAGCTGTTGCCAAGTTGCACACTATACTGTCGCTTTTCGACTTTTAAAATATATAGCAAAAGTTTACTCAAGCCTAGAAAGAGGTAAATTGTTGAATCTATCCCTACGAAACCGGACCATTCGGTTATCATCGGTCCAGTGAAGTAATACGTAATGCAGAACTCAGTTTAGCAACCGATGATACCAGTTGAGCAGTGCATTAGATGTATGTTGTATTGAAATCAGGTTACAACTTTACAGTTTCCCATCTCATTTAAAGCTGACCTAATCGAAACGCTTTGTTTTACAGTCGTTAGAATGTGAAGGAGATAAGTAGCAGTTGTCGAGTAACATACCTTGTACGTGCGTTTGAAAATTTGCTGGCGCGCGTCAAACGTAGTTCACTCATTCAATATGACATGGGAGCTGCTTATTTTCAGTTAGGCGTACTTCACGGAAAAGATCAGCTAGGTGATGTAGATCATATGGATGAAGGCAAATGGTTTTAGAATGTAATAAGAACAAAACCATATTCAACAAGTCAACGCCACATCAGAACCTAATCAGCTCGCTGTGAATAGCTCAGGCAACTTTAGTACAAGTGTATATATAACTCCGTTCTGATGACTCCGGCTATGGTTCACCAGTTTGTGTGCTCGTGCTTCGAATACACGTATTTACATTCGAACCATCTGAATACATCCAGACCATAAGCGACCGAATACGTCGCATGACAAGTAATTTGTTGTTATACAGATGCCATTATTATTTATTGCTATCCATACCTTAATTATGTACACTTTTCCCAATAACATTTGCATGGTTGTTTCACTTTCAGATATTTGCATTAGCAGAGAGTCTTGGCGGTTACGAAAGCCTGATTGAAATACCGTAAGTTGCTTCAAATATCAAAATACAACTTGCTTACTTCTAAGTTTAAATCTCTAATTTCTCATTCGCGGGAAATTTATTTGATGCTGAATTAACTGAAGTAGTCTTCAGATTCGTGACTTCAGATACCTGAATGCAATTGATAATTTGAGTGTCCACAGTCGTCACATAAGACGAACGGGCAAATTTTCAATCGATTTGTTTGGTTGTACAGGGATTGTATAATGCCAGTGTGTATAAGTTGAATTAGACTGTAGTAAATAATGACGGTCATACGGCACGTGAATTGTTGTCCTGGAGGCCAAGGACATAGGACATGTTGAAGGGTAAATGTTAATGCAGACTAACTTGAACATTCGAGTTGTTGTGCCAAGGTTTTCAAGGGTATGCTGACATGGTTAGGACGTGTTTGATTATCAGTAGTGGTAATTCGTCCGTCCGATATGTATTCTCGACTGAAAAGGGCATAAGACGGCCGCTGTTTCTTGATTGATTGCAAATATCACAACAATCTGTCAACGAAGCATGCTAAGAATTCGTATAACCTACTACCCAGCAGTCTGTACCTGCGCTGTACACGGACCCTGTTTCAAAAACGATGTAATTGACTCTAATATTGTCAGCCACACAACTCTGGCGTTGCATCTTTGACACCTGGTCCTGTTGGTATTCTTCGTCTTTAGGTCCATCATGACACACACCTCGGTGCCTTACGCTGTCCGTATGGAAAATGGAATTTTGGATAACATGATCCGTCTGTCAGTTGGTCTGGAAGACTCCAAAGATTTGTCGAAAGCACTATACGAGAGTTTGGACGCCATCTCTTCCACAGCAGCTTAGATTATCAATTCGAAGATACTGTTGGATCCATCAACTGAATTCGACTTTCTATTTGATTTTCCCCTTTGATTCTCATACAGACTTTTATCCGTAAACAAACGATTGGCTTCGTATGACAAACTTAGTTTGACTTTTAATAAAACACTCCAGATAGCACGCTGAATGAGGTTGCGTTTTGATAGCGCCACCTTAGTGCGATCTATACAATGGTGACTAAGTGCGTCAAATGAAAATTTGATGTCAGACTGAAATTACACATGCACAGCATGCAGAATGAAGAGAGCAAGAAGAGCATACCACACAAGTTACTTTCTCTCAAAGGAACGGCTCGAAAAATTTGAATGTTTTAAAACTGTTTGATATCTATTAACACTTGGTAAAGCAGGTCTGCATTCTTTCAGCTACTCCTATAACAGAAATCTGCTATCACATTTAGAGGGTGGACTAAAGTAGTTTTATGATCTTGACCACAAATTTGTCAGTCAGTATATGTCAGGTAAGTTGACAATTGTGATGGAAGGTTATAGAGACAAGGGATCAGAAGACATGTCTTACACCTTCGTGCACCACATGTACGTCAAGCAAAACAGTCGATAAACGCCGTGAGATGAACACATCTAGTTGTTTACTCAAAATAGGGATGCACAAAGTATTCGCGGTTAAGGCGGGTCAAAACAGAATATGTGTAAAGAACGCAACGACCCCTCCGTCGCACATCAGATAAATTGCCAGGCATGACGCAATTTTTTTCGTTTGGCCCATTGCGGAGAGCAGTTGCAAACAGTAACATGCAAAGTAATAGCTAACGGCAATATAGAAACCAAATTTCGAATCCGCGCTCACACATATACGCGCGCAAATAAAGCGATTCCGCTTCTGCTGAAATAATACGTCTTTCGCTCAAGTTTTGCGACTGGGTGAAGGCATCATATGCAGCGTGAAAAATGTGAACAATCCACATTGGACACTTGACTGTTTCGTGAATCATTAAGATGACAGTCAATGAAACAAATAAGCGTGTCACGCTTGCGCTAACTCAATGTTATATAAGCCAAGGGGTACCAAATAATAGTCAGCACACTCATCTTGCAAGTAACGTGGTCAATGCTCAACCCTTAATCGTGAAATGGTTATTCACAACCGGTGTGTTTTGACAACGCCGGAATAACGACTGTATTCACTTATTATTGAAAACTCCTCAAGCCTGATCGCCGTTCTCGCATTCCCACAGAGTTCATAATTAGTTTCTTTCCAAAACCAGAAAAACACCTAAGATTTTCCCCCTTTTAGATCTCCTCAGTGATGCATATAGTTGCCATGACTGGAACTTCGTGTACGCTTTCACGAGGCAACGATATGTTGTGATCCAAGAACGCGGATGGCACAAGGGTTATTTATTCGACAAAGCAATACACGGGTTAAGCATGTAAACCAGACCTGTCACAGAACCACTCATTTGTACGCTGTATTCGACTCCAGATCGTCTCGGCTGCCACAGATGTCAATGCTCAGTTTCTCCAAGTAACAGGGACCAATATGGGTGGTGCAACACTCTGGCGTTCCTTCCTGCATCTTTCCTGCGGCTTGTGTGATTTCAAAATATATGCTCTGGTCCTACTACTGAACAGCCGCGGTATGAGTAGTATAATACGACCGCTCAGCTTCACTACGTTCCTCTCCCCGTAAAGATTATTCCAGCTACAACAAAAGCCGTTTAGGTTCTCTCCGTTCTCTCGACGATCTGCGTACTGGCCTCGGGGATGTCGATGTCCCTAGTGTGCACCCTCTTCTGCTAGAGGTGCCATACTATTTACAAAGCTGGCTTCCGTGCACTGGATGT
>LUCH01003491.1:22860-37945 GCA_013368495.1 Paragonimus heterotremus
TTATCATTTATAAAGTAATGAAGGACATTTCCATTCAATTTCGTCCCTCTGTAACTTCCATGTAAACAATTTTCACATAGTTCCGCAGTTAACCCCAATCTGATCCACATGTGTTTAACGAAGTTCACATGGGGCCCATATTGGATTATGTTTGTTCATCGAACCACTCCAAACCAAGCAACACCAAAAATTCAATGGTATACACTAGCAATGCCCTTCAGGCTTCATCGCTTTCAAGCCGGTGATTCATGACGGCGACAGATTTTCTTTTAGGATACAAGGACTTAGAATTATTGGATCAAGTGATACAGTTACAGAGCGAACCACAAGCCAAACTACAGGAGGACAGAAGGTGGCAAACCATACCTGAAATTTTGGAGCTTTTGAAACCAGTAGTATTCGCACAAGTACAATCACACTTCACATATCACCCTCTTTAACTTGCCTGTCAGTGCGAATGAAACACCAGCAATAATATCGTTCCTTTTGTCTGGACTTTCTGCTGTCGGATTATTGTCCTTTGGCCGTTGTCCAAACTTGAACAATCTCGCAATACTCCAGCGCAATCTTAGATGAGAACAATTATCCAGCGATGTAAGACATATTGGTCTTTTTCCTTATCCTTCTATTCCAGTGTCATGTATACATTATATTTCACGTCGTTGTGTTATACATTTCCTATGCATGATGACTGGGCACTCGTCAAAACGTTGTAATCTGGTGTCACTTTACAGTGAATTTCCTTCAACAGGGTCCGTAGTATTTCTGTATGCTAAAAACAGTCTTTTACAGGCTTCAGAAACAATCGCCAGTGCATGACTATTTTGGGGTTCTCACATAGTAACGCTGTCTTATATATTGTGTCATACCGATTGGTTTCCATTGTGAGAAGGAAAATTTTCACAGAGAAGGCTCCTTTGTTGTCTAGAGAAGTTGCTGCTCACCCAGGAAGTGCGATAAACTAATAAACAAAACAACAGCGGTCAGGAAGAATGTAAGTGAGCGATAAGCCCCGCAGTCTTTAGTAGTGTAAGCTGCCAACGTAAATTATTACCCAGGTGCATAACGTGAGTTTTTTTCTTCAACCAACAGGCTGCGCTGATCACCGAGTTTAGGACTGATGATACTTAACACCGAACTGATCGAGTCGAAGTTGAAACTCAGTGCCAGGAGGTGAGCTGTATTTGATGACTCCGGGTTTCTCGTCTGAACACATAGTTATTTCCTTTGTAGCTTCGTATACTGAATTATTCAGCAAGTATGTGTTCGGCGATCGATGGAGGCAAACTCCGACTCATTCTGTCAACCGACTTGCAACTACAATCTTAAGTAAGCTGGCAGATAACGGATTTAAACAGCACGGTTGATCAGAGCTTAATTCTCATTCGTAAACCTTTTTCGGCGAATTGAAGGCAACAAGCATACTTCAGTAGTGAGGTACGTAGAAATCAAGACATTTGGAAGCTTACAACGTACATTTTCAATTATCCGATCCCAAAGAAGTGCAACTTTAAAAAATATGTATTCTCAGGTGTCGCTTACCAGCCAGGTCTTTTCTTTTTAAGAGTCTGACCGTCCATGAGTTTATATGGGTACTCATTCAATGAAAACGTTTTTGGTTAGGAGTCTTTGTCTTGCATCAAAGGATCCCTGCACCTGTGTTTAACCAGATGTTGATGGGAACATGTTTGTAAACAATGGTTTGGAAACATGTGCTTGAATAATTAACTACCTCATGTAGGGCTTTAACGAATATATCGGTATAATACAATTAGCACAATAACAAAGAAAACTAACGGAACATAAAAAATCAGAAAGGTTTAAAGTGAGGAATGGAAAAACCGTGAAATGATTGTTTGCACAGTAGTTTCATACGCCAAGTTTTTTACTAATTAAAACAATATCATAAACGCAGCATAGACCCCGTCGGTCCATTCAGGTTGTGAATCTACGGTATGTCATCTCACCAATGCTGAAACAGCTTCAAAACAGGCTAAATTTGTTACTACACTCGATGGTTCATCACCAAATATGAGACTAGGCACAGAATCCCTCCAGTATTGTGGCAGGGTCTCCCATATAGAATGTGCAAAAGTCATCCCAAACTGAGGTCCTCAGTCTGATGTGAAACCTGTAGGTTCTCCGTGAACCCGTACTGAATCAGACAATGGTATCTTCATTCAAAACTTTCAAAGTCTTTTGCCTGGGACATTTCCACCTCATCCAGTTTTCAGTCTGCTACAGCGTACTCAAAGACCTCATCAACCATAAAGTTGACTAGGATAGTGAAGTTCGGATAGGTATATCAAACCCTCATCTAAAGAATTGAAGGTTGGTGATGAATGTCAAATGGCTCAGGCCCATCCGAAATCTGCCAGTAGATGGCTTTCAGGGTGGTGACATCTTTCTGATGTACCAGATTTAACCTAATGGGACTGGATCATAGACCCATTTGGTAACCGATAAGACAGTTGTTGACTGCGCTCAGAGATCTGAAAGAATGTAAATTTGTGATCAGTGTAGTCACGATCAAGCCGAAATCCAGCTTCTTTCTTACGGATGGGGTACCCGCAAGCTAGTCCGGATCTACAACGTAGAATGGTTGAAAGCGACCTTAACGCAATAGCAATCAGGATACTTGTACCACTCATACGTTCAGTGGTTAAAATGTCCAAATTTGGTAGGCTGTCATCTAGCCCATCGTTCCAAGCGTATTTAAGTTAGAACGCAAAAATGGATAACAATGTTAAACAAATGGAATTATTTTTTATCCGCTAACTCCAAATTGTCATCAGTTTAAAGTTTATTGCGTGCGGTGCTTGCAATTTTATAATCATTTCCGGGGGGGAAATGTCCACCAATGCTTGGTCAAAACAGAATTGTCCAGAAGACGGAACGCTTGCCACACGACACAATATTTAGTGTGACTGCTGATGTTTAGAACTAGTTGCAAAAAAATCACTTGATTACTAAATCACGGACTACGAAAGCCCTGACCGCTCAGCGGAACGACGTTGTTAAGTTGGGGAGTACCATCCCATCCACACCGTTGGTTGTAAACGACGTGGGATTTTCGTAGTCAATTATGGATCTATATCCACAAGTTTACCATCGCCTGTTTTTCTGTTCCCCAAAGCTCTATTTTCTTTCTTTCCCCTCCTCTCTTTCCCTTTCTTTGCCATACATATATACTTATTTGTTGCTGTGTTACTTCATAAGCTATTTTCAGAACCAGCGGCAACATGAGGCGTAATGCTCACGTGTTGGACCCGAAGACAAGAATGGTGATGACAATGACGACTGACGTACCAGAAATACAATCAATTTCTAAGTACTTGGCAAGTAATGTCCTGACATTTCACTTCGGACACAGAAGCTTCTCCAGATCTGATAAAGCTTCTGTGCCAGAAGTGAAACGTCCACAACAAACTAACTTGCCGAATGTTCACGATTTGTCTCGAACTTATGATTAATCAGTCAGTCTCAAGCATATTTCAATGAATAATATCCCGACACCATAAAAATGGTAACTGCTGCGTAAAAGCACCAATTACGAGACATCTGCTGAGTCCTCAAGTGGAACTGAACAGTGTGATTAGTTCATACAACAATCTGCTGCCATCAACCTTGGAAAGACCCTCAGGAATAATGTTCCGATTGCGGGTATCTTTATATTCACTTTTCCCGATTCGGTTTTTGAAACATGGCCACTGATATGCTCAACACTTTTAAGGATTTTTTATCTGGTCCTGCCTCATTTTTCTGAAAATGAACTGATGAAAGGAACTTACTGGTTATCGTACTCATTTGCATAAAGTAAAATGATCAGTGCACAGTTTAGAATCTATAAAATCACCCCTAACTGACCAGTTCGTTCACACTGTTCCCAGCGCGCACTGAATCAACTGCACCAAAATGCTTTGGTTGTATGGTTCTTTCGGTCTCCTATGTGAATTGTTAAATTACCAAGAATAGTCAGATAGATACAGTAGTATATTGAATCGTTTTAGTATACTCAATTCAAACCTAAGGCTCTTTTGACGTGGAAGATATTGCATTCCTTTAGTGTGCGACAGTCAAACGGTATCTGTACCATCACCATATCTGTCGTACTGTATCTGTTGTTCTATTACTTACCAATAAAAACCATAGTTACTGCTGCTTCTATGTTCACTGTATAGTCTTTGTTCAGTGATACTTCACCGAATGTACCTGCAATGACTTCAATCCACTTGTTTTTGTACGTGTGATACAAGACCAGCATAAATTCAAGTAGGTAAACTGTAGAGATCGTTCAGAATGATTTCGCAAGACATGTTTTGCACTGACTTGTTTATAACTTTCAAAGAAATATCTTCTCAACTAAAAGTTACTTAAATACTGCATCAGTGTACACTGGTTATTCGCCAACTTGTTTTATTACTGATGAGTAGTCGGAGATTTGGTTAATTTCAAATTGAACATCACTCACAATTGATCGCAGCTGTCGCATTCCCATAGACTTCCCAGTCGGCCCCTTTTGAAAAGAAGCACTAGACTCGAGTTTCGCTCTCATTAGAGCTCGTCAGTAGTGCATATCATCGCCGCTGCCGCGGATATCGATTGGAGTTAACAGACAGTAACTGTGTCTCCATTTCGAGACGATCGGGCAACCTGATCATTACTCACAAGCGAAAGTGGTTGAACGTTCACATATGATAATTCGGTCGTGCCTAACATGAGGTCAATGGCGCAGTGGTAAACACGGTTGCTTCATGAACAGCATGTCCGTGATTCAAGTCCCGGCAGTGGCGATGATATGCACTACTGACGAGCTCTAATGAGAGCGAAACTCGAGTCTAGTGCTTCTTTTCAAAAGGGGCCGACTGGAAAGTCTATGGGAATACGACAGCTGCGATCAATTGTGAGTGATGTTCAATTTGAAACTTGTTCTATGCTTAAAAGAATCCACAGTTTTTCACGTGAGAAAATAACCTACGTTCAAGCTTTTCTTTTCCTCTGTTGATCAGTGAACAAACTATGCTGGAATGCTCATAAATGCAAGTATTAAAAAATTACTGGATGCACAGAGAAGTAATCTACCGGTATGTGGACATTATTATTATGTATGAAACGTGTTGAAGGAAACTTCTTGGGAACAGACATGTTTCATGATCTATATTAGTGGAGTAGCAGGGTGTTAAAAAACCCTAGCTATAGAGTGACTTGCACTGTTGAGTCAGTCGTCCTAAAGCTGTCGTAGTGGTGGCTGCCAAAATGCTAGTCAGCGTTATACTGTCAAGATAGTCCGTAAGATGAGTGACTACAACTATGCATTTTGTGTTACTCCTTGAACGTGGTTGTGAATTCTTCAACGCAGCTTGTTTTGAACTTTTAAACGTGACTTTTTAATTTGTGTAAGAAAGTAAAGTAGTTAGCAAGCTTGCTTTTGGTGGTCTTTAGCTGACTTCATACACAGTGTTCAGACAGACTGCGAAGGCCCTATCGATAAACGTATTTTTTTCAATGTTCTAATTCACTGTAATAAACGTACATGTGTGAAAGAAAATCTGTCGTGCAAAAAGCTGTCCAAAGATACACCAAATGAGTTGCGTCTTCTCAGTGACTTATTCAAGTTCATTAGGAGAACCGGGTGTTTTAAATATTAGTTTTCCTTCAGACGAACTATATTGAACTGTTGTCAGTTCGAATATTGCAACAATGTGGTTTACTGTTCCTGAAAAATATCTAGTAGTATGCTGAGAGTCCTCACTAAAGTTATGTGGGAGAAACATTGCCCTAAGTAGGTTCAGGGGTACATAGGCTTATAAACGGAAGAAAGATTGCCACTTCCGCGCTTCTATCTCCCTTGCCAATCGAGGAGAATCATGCACCGCACAGATTATTCATGCAGAAAAAATGAACGGAAATGGCAGGTGAAAAAGCACCAACCTTGAATACGACGATAATTTGATGCATACGTCTGTGATAGATTCATATTTACTGGCCTGCTTGGATGGTTCAATAATGCAACTAGTAAGATTGTAGTCCAGGTTGTATTTCCCACCCGTGCGGATCCAAAATACCTAAGGGACATTCTGAGCATCCAATCATCGGGTGTAGTCCATAACAGTTATTTCGGTGAACGGGCCCAGACAGAAGTTAATAGTCAGTCTGTTTTGTTGATTAGAACACAAGCACATAATGACCGAGGATCAGGTCTCAAACTAGCTGATCTTCGTAAACTAAACCCTGATCATTAGTAGCTGCCCCACCAAGAGGTGATTCAAATAAGTCTTCCACCTTTCAACATGTATGTTAAATCAGTAGACGACGAAACTCGGAACTGTACTGCCTGGCAGGCTGAGGTCCAAACGGGTAGCAAAGCGTTCGTTCAGTCATAATCGGGGGCTCTGAGTTTAAAAACGTTATAAGCAAAAAAATATGAACGGTGTAGTTTGTGACGATGGGACTTTGTGTCGCCACAGTGAGTATGATCGCGAACACGTTAGGTATGTCGGACTAGTAACTCGTTAACGCAATCTTGACGAACGGCCAACGAAAAAACGATGAGTGTGATAGTTGTATGCAATCTAAATTGGGAAGGCAGTTTTCATTCATTTACACCAAATACTTACTTTCGCCTTCGCCCACCATTTGGCAATTTCAGTTGACCGGCTGGGCTACAACATTTTCTACTCCCAAGGCTCTACGTTCTATTGCTTTGAGTGCATGCTGACTAACGTACGTGGATGTACTATAAAGGATTGAGTACATGCTGCCTATGATTTGTATGTGCGTATGTAAATGTATGGATGTGTGCACACAGGCGTCATTTGTTTAGACAATGCGACGGGCTTATCCTAGGCAAAACGTGCACGTTCACCTTGCAAACAACTCAACCGTGACCATAGACTCTCCAGTTACTTCAACTCACTAAAAGGTCTCTACTGCAAGCAGACGTGTATGTCTTATACTCTAGTTTCAGAGAATGACTTCTCAGATGTTTAACCTTTACTCGTGAGAAAATAGTGATGTACTGCGGTTTAATGTTCGGGAAATCTTGCGAGCAAATATTTGACCTCCTTCCTACTGTCTGTAGGGTGTGTCAGCCTCGCTTAGTGAATATTTCTAAGCCTTATAATACATAGAAACCTGCTTTTGACAAGTGCTTCATCTTTTTTTCAGCGAAAGGTAGCAAATTCTCTGACTGTTCCTTGTTATGAGTGGATTATGGAATGAACCGTCAAGTAGGAGTCTCTAGTTTAAAAAAAAATGTCCTGTTATTATTGATAGGCTTAATGGAATTTACAAACTTTTGGCCGTGGGAATAAAATCTTCAGACTGGTTTAAATTGCACATCGTTCGGAACGATTTGGTCTATAACGTTACACGGTTAAAATCTGGTGTAATCTTGTCTCATGGTGACTGCTGTCAAGTGTTGCGAACTGCGTAACAACCAGGCTGGATTAATGAATCATGAAAGCTTTCGCGAATAAACTGTGTAGTACCGGGCGCATAAATACAGCCAGTAAGTGAAAATGAGTTAACTTAAATGGACGCTACCTAAAGTATCTTATCACAGTGATCATTATAGTGTACAATTAGTTAGCATGTTTATATACAACTTGTGTCCGCTGATCTAGAGTATAGTTTTCAAATGAATGCACATGATTAGGTTATTTTTCATGGACTGCGGTCTAGATGTACAGCTGTTTACGCATCGAAGTGTTAAATAGCACTTAAATGCTGGATTTCTGCCTTAGGTGTATTCACTTCACCTTTAGAACCTAAGAGTGTAATCTGATATTCCATGTCATAGAATCTATAGTGTGCTTCCGAGTTAACATTACAAGCGTATTCACTGCGTCAGCGAATGGATGGTTACGTTTTGCCCAGAAATGTTATAACCTTGTCCACTAAGACCTACTGTTTGCAAACTCAGTCCTATACCGAACAATGTTGCCTAAGTAACAGCAAAATCATTACAAAATGTCAACAAATTCCATTTACTAACGAACTTACCTTATCGATGATATTCTGTAAGAAGCACAAATTTCGTTTCTAAGATGGTCTGTCTCTTTCAATGTAGAGAGCAACTCCATGACATTTGCAAGCTGTAACCACAGCTGGGGTTCAGAAACGAACCATCGAAGTCATAAAATTGCCCCCTCCGTTGTAGAAGAGATCGTGTTCACTTACAGACTGTCTGAAGCTGTTCTTCATCCACCAGTGCGTTTGTTTTGACGACGGTCTCCCAAAACGCCAGTTTTACGAGAGGTCCGTCCTTTGTCTAGATGCAGTAGCAGGGCCCACCCATTGAGTAGACGATCACTGCTGCTTTAATAAGCGACGATGAGCGTCTGCTCAGTGAACATTTTGAATGTTTTGTATGCGCCAGTTTATCGCATACACAGGCACAACTGAAGGCCAGGAGAATCGATGGATATGGCGTACACGGCTCTCACATGCTAATTTGAGCGAAAATAAGCCGTTGACGGTCGAGTAGGTCAGTTTTCATTGCGTACTTGTATGTGCGCGTGTTTATGTGTCCCCATCAGCTAGTGGCGCTATTACGAATGACGTCGATTTCAGCCCTACCGGAGCCACGCAACGCATGTTTGTGGTGCCCCGATCAAATGCACACAAGAGTGTAAATGTGCACAGACCTACAACTCCTAGTGAATCGGGGTCTCCGACTGCTCTGTTCGCTAATGTATGCGTTTTGCATTCGGTCCCGAGTCGTGTGCGCGTGTATTGCTGCGTCCATATGTGCGCCCACGTGTGTGCGTGAAGTGTGTGCTTGTTTGTGCGTACTGCATGCATTCGGTTAGAAATGTGAGACCGAATCATGAAACAGCTGAGTTGGTGTTCGCGCGCGCACACACGCATGTTTCGAGCCGGATATGGACGTTGGACACAGCACACGAACGGCGAGCAAGCTTACCAAACAATCAAAAACGGAACAACCGATATAATTCGGTCGATTTACGTATCGTACTACGCAAGTCAGCACACAGTCGATCGATGAATGATCAGTCTGTAACGTTCAATATGATGGTTAACTGAGGCCTCTGGACTGCGGTGTCGTCTCGAATGAAACTGGAGGTAGTGAATCCTAAACAAAATATGAATAGTTGATTGCGCTTATACACACCCTACTTACTTGAATGGACACCGCACACTTCATGGTCACAATGTATTGGCAACAACAGAAGATGTCGACACTTGAGACGATGTTAGCGTCTTCCAATAAGTACACTTTAGCCAATTCTTTCTAACCAGCTACACATACGGAACTTCAACATCACAAAATATGGTCGAGATAAGGTACACAGAGAATTTTAAAAACGGGATCAATGTAATAAAGGTCAACAAATCAGTGTACATAACTGTGAGGCCATACTTTTCAGAATGAAGAATCCACCGATCAGCAACAAAGATGGAAATTCACCGGTGGCTGACAATGTTAGCTGGTTACAATGCAGCCACATCAAAGAGAACGACATTTAGTTTTGAAATAAAACTGCTCAGATATCGAACTTATCTCCTGGATCTCTTATATTTAAACTGAAATGCTCAATACCAAGTTGAGTACACCCTAAGGACAAACAAACCGAACATGCAACCAACGTGATGCGACTCGTTCATCTACCATGTTCATCAGCCTTCGGTTTCTGTCCACCATCTATGTAATCAACCACGTTGATCAAACACAGGTCTAAAGGTTACTGATCCTCACCAATTAGGCAATCTTAAATTCTGTTCTTTTTTATCCACATGAATGTTTGTCCCTAATAGCATCTACTGATGCAGTACTGTAAATGCAGATGCTGACAACACTGAGAAAGAAATTGACAATACCCTTATAGGTTCTGAGCAAAAGTGAGTAATCTGAGATCAGACCAGAATGTATTTAGCTGGTTGATTCAAGAAAAACTAATTTGGCGTGGGCAAGATTCTCTTGCGCGAAACTTTATACACTAACAGGTAAGAGTCTTCTTCAGAGCCTGTTATTCCTACCGGAAGTAGAAGGTTTATTGTCTACGGTTTGAATAATGTTAGAAGTCATCATTGTGAGATTACTTCCGTGAACCACCTGACATGAAAGTCATATGAAACATTTTTATGGATAACCTGGAACACTTGATATGATATACTTATCTACTTAATCTGAAAATACAAACCACTATATGGCATGGCCTTGGTTATGCCACCCCTCTTAAATTAACTGCTATCAGGCAGCTTGATTAACACTTTTATCTTATCATTCGTGACTATCAGTCTAACTGTAGTTCAAAAACTGAAACCTGTAGTCGAATGAGTCTACTTATGGAATCTTGAATTTGAACTAGTTTGTAATAGCTGTGCAGATCTAAAAATGTCATTGAGTGCGTTTTCCAGGCGGTTTCCAAGACAATATTTGAGAACCAATAAACCAAAATTTCAGAATGGGCTCCTTCTGCTTTGCTGCTATCAGTCGTACAGGGCTTATTACTTGGAACCGACCAACATAAAATGTATAGAGGTGTTGTTAGAAGTTCCAGGATTACGACTGTTATGAATTGGATACCAAATACATCTGGTTACAACATCTGCGTTCATATCGACCTTTTGACCAGCTTACATCGATAGAAAGCTTTACGCCCAAGTATTGTTTATACTTGAATTCATCAATAGTGTTCACCTTCACTCTGTCCAGAACTCACACGCTAGCCTAATTTAGTGTAAGGTTAACAGGTGAACCATTACAAACGTGACTTAGTCATTGTATCCAAGCCCTAAACCACAATTTTGTATGAAGTGTTAAGAGTGTTTGATCACCTCGGATAGATATGATCGATCTGGTCCACCATACTCGATAGGCTGGTTATCATAATTTATCACGTAGTTTGAACCAACTAAACTCATTGATCCAAGCCAGCGTTAATATAGGTATTTGCTGAAGTTTGAAGATTTATTTCTTTGCTTGCTTGAACATTATTCACTGATGATCACAACTGTGGAGTTCAAATATGCCTTTTCCGATTCAGAATGAAACAAAGAACTAGACTATCGCCTTCGTTTGAGCCCAACCTTACGCAGACTATCAGTATATCATTAGAATCAAGAACAGTGACTCTGATTGGGTTTTTACTAAACTGGTAGGGAAGCCGAACACTGTGTACAACAGCTTGTAGCCAAACATCAGGAATGTCACCATTCAATGCTGTCCAGTTTGGAGTTAACTGACTACCTTTACAACCACCAGAAAGTCGCAAAACAAACTCACTGTCCACAAAACGTTTAAACTTACACACTTTGGGTATTCAGTGAACCGAGTTGCACGTTGTAACAAGTTCTTCAACCAGACAACTGAAACTCTTGTTTGACCGGATTTGATGTTCATCAGGAATGAATCGGCTACCTGTTTGCTATTTACCATAAAGGCTTCTTGTACTTCGCAAAATTCGGGACGGTCTCAGTGACTAAAACTTTCATAAGGTCTCCCACAGCTTTACCGGTTAATAGTTTTTCATCCATGTACTTTCTGTTGAAATATCCGGTCGTGCGTCATGTCTTATGACCTGTTTCACGTAAGTAAACGCATTTTTGATGCTCTCTTACACAGAAAGGATATCGTTGCCTAATTAAAGTTTTCCACATTAATTGTTCCAGTCAGCCGTATTCCCCGTGACCTCTGTAAAAATGACGACATGGCAGCAACAATGTGTTATTCAAAAGTCTATGGATAAACCAAGATAATCCAGGTTCATGTGGAAGATGAGCATTAACGAACTCATAACGTGGTCCGGATCCCAGAAATTGACTGGTGAGACAAAACCTGCTTCATATTGATCAAATGATAACAAGTTCGTTTAGTGTGTTTAAATCCTCACTACTCCTCAACACATGAGTGTGGAATATAAATACTTACCCATAACATACTACCAAGATGGCGACTTATTCAAACGACACCAGCTGAAGGTTACTCAGAGATAAATGCAGCTGTTTTTAACGACGTAGTCTAACCTCAATTTAAGTAACTGTCTTTTGGACTGCATACATAAGATCAATTTACAGATAATTTGGCCGATCCAGCAAATCGAAGACCAGCTGTAGGAGTCAGCTCATATTTGGAAATGTTTTATCACGTTGCTGTGTGAACAACCACAAATGAGGTATGTTCGTTACTAACAAAGTGTAACAAAAGACAGACTCTTATCTTAGTAAGTATATAGGTAGGCTGAAGTGAAGAAGGTAGGCAACCGGTGAACGGATAGACGGACGGTATTTGTTGGGAAGTTCAATCCCCCTGGGAAGTGTGCTCACACGTCAGACAAGTCAAATGACTGGAGGTAGAAATGAGTATTGTTTTATTCGTTAAGAAGAACAAACTGCACTGAAATAAACAATACCATGCGAACTAATTTTTGTTTGGACGGGGTTTCATTCATCTATCGGTGGTTTCAGTGTATCTAAGTGGTAGCATCAGCGAACAAATTTCCATTCCTAATATCAACATTGACAGACATACTTGAGTCGTAGAAGTCACATCACACCTGAACATCTTCAGGCCAAGAGAACACTTGGCGAACGTGACGATACACTCATTACATCTGAACAATGGGACAGGTAAAGTGGTTACGGAAAAAAAGATTATGTTGATCCAATGTCTCAGGCCTTGGCAAATTTAGTAAAGCGGTTGCAGCAAAGTATAAAATGATTCTGGCTGAAGGCCAGATAGTCGGTAGATTTAAACGACTTTCGTAACAAGCAGAAATAACAGCAGCCGAGTTTGATCGACTCAAGCCGACCAGCTCAACTATCCCTCATTAAAATGGTCTACCAAAAGTCCACAATCCAAACCAACCACTAAAACCTATTCTCGATATGTGCAATCCACCCAGCAGACGAATGGGTCACCACTACGAGCACATACAGACCGCAAAAGATGGTCGAATGCTTGAATGCAGAATGAAAGAATGTCTCCTTGTCGTTGTCACGTATAAAACATCATCAGGAATACAATGTGTTGCGAAGAAGTAAACCGATTGCATCCAAAAGCATTCCGCCATCAATTCTATATGAGACTATTTAATCTATAACCTTCTTAGACATCCGTATAAAGCGATGGTCAGACGCGCAATTGACCGATCACTTTACACAATGCACTCATAGGATAGTCAGTATTTAAATTTAATTGTTTTACGCAGACTCAGAACAAACATGTTCTTCTTCGTACTTTATTCCGTCCTGAAAACCATCTGCACTCTAAAGACAACTCAAACTGTGTACTACATTTAATGCCCATTTTCATGCATTGACTAAGCGGCAAAGAATTCACCGAACAGGTTCCTGCCCTGAACAAACGTGAGAAAATGTATCCTAACAAACAGCGTTGCACACAGTCTACGAAATACCCAAACAACTTATTCAATCACGTGTAGCCCCTTAACCTCAAGACATCCAAATTTTTGTGGTCATCGTTGTTTTAGTGAATTACGTAGCTAACAATCAATTACTTCTTCAGTTCGACTGGGCTACTGCTGTCCAAAGGTGTTGACCGTTTCTTTGCCTAGTAAAGTGCGTGATCATCAATCAGAAGCGTGGACTGTTCGTTATGGTCTTGCACCCATCCATCACTAAACATAATTGATCCTGTTGTATAACGGTATCAACATTCCATTTCTCACTCGGTGCAAAGTAACAAGGTTGACCGGACAATAAACCATACCGTCCAATATTTTTGTCTTGTCTTTCGGCTACAGTTTTTGAGACCTTCAGTAGAGAGCAAGAATGAGCTAAATTTCGGTTTATATATAAGTTGAATGCAGACGTGTTATTTACTAAGTGTTGGCTGATGACTTTCTCGAACGGCACTCAAAGAACACAGACTGGTTTTCCTAACTGATAAAAATATCAAAGAAACAATTAGAATTTTACGTGCACCACTTCCGATGAAGACATTAATGTTCAAACAGGTACTAGCATTAGGTTCAAAAGCTAAACCTCGACCAAATTTAATCCT
This sequence comes from Paragonimus heterotremus, assembly GCA_013368495.1. Lineage (NCBI taxonomy): Eukaryota > Metazoa > Platyhelminthes > Trematoda > Plagiorchiida > Troglotrematidae > Paragonimus > Paragonimus heterotremus. Next base: position 36,851 of record LUCH01003491.1, read on the forward strand.
CTCATTTCCGGAATACTGGATGAAACTTATATCCCATAGTTACTCAATTGCTGGATAACTCTCTCAAAGTTAACAGTCCGTTAGACTAATGTGCAAGTTGCGGTTTATTTTATAGCTGCAAGCTCAACTCAACTGGCCTTGTTTTACCCTGTTGCAACATGGGCAAATCCTAAAGAGACAGTAAGAGCTATAACAGTTTGAGTAAACGTCAAGAAGCTGGAACCTTAGGGAAAAAACTATAATTTTACATCAAAATCACCACTTTTTCAAGCGACACCATGAACTAACTACTAAGTCGTTGCTACAAACGTAATCCGGCCAAGGTGACGCTGCGTTTGAAATGGTGGATAAGCTTTTGTAGTTTACAATTCAATCAACAGACTTTATTGAGTTAAATCAACCCGACTATCTAAGTGCGTCTTTCTCATTCGGAAGATACTCGAAAATGTCATGCATGAGTAGCCTTGTGAAGACATTAACAATGGAAAACAGTTTTCTGAAATCAGTTTGTATTGCTGTCACTGTTTCTCAATGCACACAACTGAAGCTACGCCCAATAGTCAAGTCTTCTTCACTTCAGTCCTGCAGAAAAAGATGTCAACCCAGCAATTCAACTCGAACTCTCTTCAAATATCACTCCATATATAATAACAACCTTCGCCTGGAAAGATATCTCACTAAATATTTTTACCCACTTGGACGCCACTATGTCACAACACTTGTCGCTATAGCTCGCCTACCCTCGAATATTTTCTATTCGTTCAAACGGGGATAATCATCATCGTCATAGACAGCAGTATGCCAGTGGTTCACACTGATGTTTAACTGTCACACAACCACGGAGGAAAAAAAGAAAGAATAAAACCTATGTGAGAAGAGAGTGAAAAGAAGAAGGGGAGGGGAATGGACCTAGTTACTAAAAATAACCGCGTCTATATTCAAACACACAACATCAAAGCGCCTACACCTTACAAACAAACAACCGAACTGTAAGTGAAAGCAAGACGTCATCAGCAAGACAGCTTCCTTACGGCTTTCACTGCCCAACGTCATTAAATACACTCACTCCACAGACACCTCCTACAAACAACAAAA
>LUCH01003491.1:46941-67811 GCA_013368495.1 Paragonimus heterotremus
TTTTCGCCTTAGATACGAATCCAAACCATATGTTTCGTAGGCTTTAGTCACCAAAATCCACGGACAACTTAGTCAGACAACGACAACATTCATGCCGCTGGGCTCGGATTCCAACCGTCTGTACTAACCTTTGCAACCACGAAATCTTTGAGTGCAAGAAACGAGCATATCCTACAGATGGTGAGATCAGTGGCCCAGCGGTAAACACGGATGCCTCATAAATAGCGTGGCCGGAGTTCTAGTTGGGGTAGTGGCAGGGATAAGCACGGCTGACCAGCTCTAACGAGAGCTAAACTCGAGTCTAGTGCTTCTTTTCGAAGAGGACCGACCGGAAAGTCTACGGGAATGCGACAGCTGAGATCAATTGTGGGTTATGTTCAATCTATATGAAAACCTCATTGTGATTGCCTGAAGTTCTTATTCTTATTACTAGCAATATTTCACTAGATTCAGTGGTGACGCTGGCAGAATCCAGCGTGACACTTGTAGAATCCTGGTCACACAGTCACCGGTGTCGTGGCACTAGGCGTTGCTCCTCACCTCGGAAGATAACACTCATGTCAAGTGCATGCGATTTATGAAACAGTTTCAAATTCAGATTCTTACACTTATTAATCTTTGTACAAGTTATAGCGAAAAACAACAAACGTTATGACCACCTGAATAACTAACATAAGTCGGTAGTCTTACCGTGAGTGTTATCTGATTAATAGACATGTCGGTTTCTGTGACTTATTTAACTTTTAGTTCAAACGTGAATATATCGATTTCGATCACGTGACTATCACAGCACAATAAATGGGTTCAATTTTAGCAATCGGAGTCACCCAGCCACTTGGATGCACGATGCTTCCCAGACGTTCCGCACTTATAGCGAATGCTCAGTTATCTGGAAGTGCAGGTCGATATAAAGGTATCATTTTTCGTCACAGTATTGATTCTAAGATTAGAGATGGTCGATTACATGGAACAGTTGGTGACTTCGGACAGAAGGTTGGCATTAGAGGAGCAGAATCTACTGGCGTTGGCGTATAAAAACGTGATTGACCCAATGCGATACGCTTTTAAGATAATCAATGCCGGATTAGCAAATCCTGGGGAAATAGAATCATCCTTTCTTGAGGCCCGACAGGTGTTTGCAAGAGCAATTCAGGAGGAAATCCAAGAAACAGTTCAGAGGGCGATAAAGAACGTTGACGGTGATTTGACAAAACCACATAAGCTGCCGGAATCTCAGGTGCTCAACTTAAAACTGTATGCAGTGGCGGCGCTAAATATCCTGATAGTAAATTTTCTTACAGAAAAGGTGATTACTTTCGGTACTTGGCAGAAATTACCGATAATGATGAGAAAACACATGTGGCAGAGTATAGTTTAATAGCCTACAAGCAAGCTTTATCGTTGGCGATTGCCTCATTGCCTCCGTCTGATCCCATTCGTTTAGGCGTGGCACTCAACTTTGCGAACTTCTACCAAACCATTGTGAATGATACTGATCGAGCCTGCAGCCTGGCTGCAGCCGCGTTTGATGAGGCCAGTTCTGCGATGAGTAACTTGTCGGATGAAGCTCGTCAAGACTCTGCCTTGGTGATGCAGCTGCTTCGCGAATGTATCGACGCGTGGACTACAAACATGGTAAAAAGTGGGTGGCGAGTACTTTGTAGAAAATTTGCTTTGTCAATATCTTTCTTGTCGCTTCACACGTTAAGTAGACATTAGACGTAAATCATGGACAACATCAATAATGTAAATGCTCATTTGACTAAGGTGTATTTCGAGTAATGATATGTACGCAAATATAAGGGACAAAAATCTATATATATATTTGAATGTAGATGTATTGCATCAGTTCATCACAGTGCCCGATGTCAAAAGACGCCAGAGCGTTGACATCATCACAAGTGATCTGTGTCTGATTACTGGCTACTCGACATGTGCAACCATTACTTGATGTAGGTTTGGTGGACTGAGATAGAGGAGCACTTTGTGGCACAGCCGTCCCAGGTTAGATCTCCACATGGAAGGCTAGAATGAATTCGGTCGTGTCAAAGGTGAGGCCAGTGATGCAGTGGCAAATGGGGTTATTTGATGAGAAGGCAGACTAGAGTACAATCCAGGTCGTGACTAAGATGTATTCCATTGACCAGTTCTAATAATAGCGGAACTTTCGAATGGGGTTAACTAAAAATTTTCAGTAGCTGTGGAAATTGTTGTCAACAATGTGTAATTAGAGTACATTCTAGGCAGTACGGTTGTATAGCTAGTAATCTTAATATCCACTGCTAAAGTCATCGTAATGTTGTTACTGGCGTTAACGTTCTTGTTGTCACCGATGATTATGCTGCTGCTACTGTTGTTGTTGTTGTTGTTGCTACTGTTCTGCTGTTGTTCATGTTACCGACTCATATGATGAAAAAAAGGCTGATGATGACGATAACGAATTTTACTACTGATAATAATAAATTATTCCAGGGGCGCTCAACATAGTCTTTGCTAAGTTGACTTCTTGTTACGGGACGCTTTGGTAACTCATCAGAGGGAGAAAAGGAGTTCACTGTTCAATACAAACTTCACGATGATTTTTTGGTAAACTTAACATTCTCCAAGCAAAAGTTAACACCCTGCATGATTACTAACTGTTGAATGAGGGCTGAAGATTCCGACTTGTTAGTGACTCCACAGAATTCACTCAGCTAAAAGCCAGTGTTCACACCCGTTCAAGATGATGAAGGCCACATTAATGTTTATCACGAATTTAATCGTATGCTGTTAGGTGTTTTTTAGTGAAATAACAATAAGCTCCCTCAGCCAGATTTATAAGGGAACAAGGAAGCCTAATTCTGTTAAATCGGTGGCTGTAAGCTTAGTTAGCTACTTCTTGACTGATGGCATAATACCTGGTATAAATGCGTGCCTATCCATAACCCGTCTGTCTTTATCTGTCTATAGTGTATAACTTGCATGTTCCATGTTGGCGACTGGTGAAAGTAGACGAAATGTTAACATATCGCAACATACGTCTTCCTTCTGTACTGATGGACATAAGATATAAAGAGAAGATTGTTGACCAGAAGTTTCATTTTATCTTTGGCCTTAATTTCATCTTGTTAAGAGGTCGGCAGACACTAAAAAAATGCAGGTCTGTGTAGCAGACCACGCTCACTTACGTGAGAATACTCAAATGAATAGCAACTGATGTCTGTATAGCTGTCTTTTACCAGCAATGTTTCTCAGTCCGTCTGAAGTTATGAGTTGTGACAAAAGTAAAGAAACGTAAGAACCAAATGAATATCTCGATACGGAGTATCATACAGTAGTCTTCATCTCAAATTTAATGATGCTTTGACCATTTGGCATTTAATGGCTTGAGTAGGAACTATCGAAAAGTTTGCTTCATGCCAATTTCTCATGTAAATTGCCGTTAGTGAAATGGGGTGTGCAGTGCTATACTACCGGTCAACTGAATGCTGATCGACTATTTTTCTGGTACTTATAGATTTGCGAAGATTTTTCCACTTAACACGGCAGTTATTTACAACACTGCGTAGTTAGCGTTGGTAGCCAATTTAATTTTTATTTTCTTTCAGTCAGTTACTCACTAGTAGTATAGCTATTTGAGATAACGTCTGTGAAATGTGTTGATGGACATTCTTTTCTAACGAAGGGGCAGAACAGTAGACGGCTTAACACTGAATCATTTCCCGCTCCATTTCAGCTACGAACCTTAGATTTTAATTCCTACAATTTCACACTTGAGTCCCGTGCCGAGATTTCAAATATCGCACCTGATTTTCATGTCTTTCCTCCTGTTGAAATGCTTGCTTTCCTATTCAAAATTCTGTCTATGCTTTCCTTTTTTTGTTTCAGCTGTAAGCCATGCGACATCCACCCGCTGACCTAGCGATCACTCATTTAGTGCTGTAGCATGTAGATAGTAACGGTTTAGATCATTTTTCATTACAAACGAGCATACTGGCAAGTCGATATTTGGTAAGGAATTGCTTATAAGATAAAAGGAATGCTAACTTTGGGCTCTCTCGTGTACAAGGGCACTGCTGGCCATGAAGACTGACCCAGTGCAAGATGCATTTCACAATTTTTCACTTTATGTCTGGTTACTAGACGGCACTCGTATACCAAAACGTCGGAGGTCGAAGCACAAGCCAAAACAATTATACTGGTTTCCTCTGTCAAACGGTAGACGTACCACACACTTGGCGGAAACTATTCATCTAGCTTTCTGCCGGGAATATACTGCAGCAGATTTAATCTCATATGTGGAGTGACAGAATAATCCACACTCATTCTTACACTACCAGCCTAAACCCCTTTGCTTGACGCTTGACTGAGTCCACTCCGCATATTGGATTGATACTGGCTCCACTAATTGACCCTGACCATTGAACAAACGTTTTACAGTAAGTGGGCCACATATACACACATTTTGTAGACATAGCACCTCTGCCTGACAATCACATTCAGGTTCTGGTGTACCTTGACCAACTCATCAGAAAATTTCTACTTCAGAGTTTTTACTTCGGCAAATTTTTACGATTGGTATGCGTGAGGGATCGACACGCCTAAAAACTGCTAAGTGGGTGTTTCTCTAACGGTAGTAATCGAATGCAGTATGAATGCAATATGTAAAAATCACCCTATCAACACTGCATGATTCTGCCTATCCATCTCTTGGGATGACCAAATCACTGACCATGAGTTTTCCTTCTATTCAAGGTACACCAAAATATCAGCGGCAAACTGTAAATATTTAATATTCAACGGCATTTGGGAAACGTAAAATTAAGATGTCTAATGCACGAACTAAAATTGCCTCTCCACTATATGACACCACGGATCACGTGCACCACCTAAATATCTCCGGTATTTTACATCTGACTGAGTTCACTCTTGACAAAAGAGACTGCGGGTTACTCTATTTATTCTTTGGTTTGAAAGCACGTTTTATATTCATTTTGACTGAGTATTCTGTGTATCTGAACTGCGGTCCTCAACACGGCCGGCATAATGCCCATCACATATACAACAATGCTCTGGGCAACGACCACGAGTCGTTACGATTTAAAACTGTTATTGGAGAGTTATCAGGAGGAACAGCAGTTAATGTGACATTCATAACATCTATTGTAGAGATCTGGTTGACAGTTTGGAACACCACCATTATATCTGTGTGCTGGCAGTTGGACAAGAACCCGAAGATGTAATATTTATAGACAACTACACTTTTTGCCAAGCCCTTGTTCGCAAACCAGGCGAACGTTAACAAACAATCATAAGTCAACAGAGGCAAACTGGGACAGTCTTTGGTTATTAGGGCGCTTTTTAATTTGGGCTCCATTGCTTAAACTATAGGTTAATCGTGTGTGAATTACTTACTGGAGTTTCTGAAACAGTTTTCTTTCAAACGAACGTCGTATTCCGTCTGTAAGAATTAGATTCTATCAGATTCTCTACACAAAAGACATTGTAAAGGCTGGTTAACGGTACCCTTTGGAGATGCAGCCTTAAAAAATTGGCTATTTTTCTCTAATTAATTCAATAATCTCTTAACTTGTACACATACTGAGGTACTAGTAGGATGATAATTTCATCTTCAAGCACACACATCTCTATGTTGTTAAAATTGTTCTAACTGGAGTTAGGTAATCCCAACTCCATGACATAAAATGTCGTAACATTCAACAATCGCTATTGTGTACTTGTAGTATGTGAAGAAACAAAATCTTGTCTGCATGTCTCCACTCAACCTAGTTTTGCACGATCTTTATCACATTGTAATGTCTAGTTGAGGGAATTTCCCAGGCACTACACACATGATTAGGCATCGTTGTCTTTTTGGGTAGCTCCAATAGTTCATATTAGTTTCGTTCAAGCTGTCGTATTATCATGACCACACTTACGCACCAAACTGGAAGTATACGTTCTCAGAATGTTGACTTGTTAAGGTTGAAGGTGTTAGTTTGCTTCTTATAAAGTGTCCTTTATCCCTCCTGTACTGTTTATTCTAACTTTACCGTTTTCTTACAGTTTTGTAGGAGTTGAATCGCAACATTAATTGTTGATACACATCCGTCGATTTTGATTCTGTTGATCCGTTTATCCTCACCAGACTATTGTTAGGTCACATTCACATTACACATCAAACAAAGTGTTTCTCCAAAAAACATTTTTGGCTCCCAAGATTGTTTACAGTTCAACAAAATTTCATCAGCTGTCTTAGTTTTATTATTGTTTGGCCCCAATACTTTTATTCCGTTCGTTCTTCCCCCCTTTCCTTAGAACCGGAAAATATCAACACTGAAAACGTACAAAGGGAATCCCTACCGGAGGTTGCCAAACGTGAAATGCCTGAAGCATCTATGACAGTTAGAGGCAGTGTTGGTTTTTAGTGGACAAACGTTTTGCTCATTTCACAAATATCAGCTGACATTCATTTATTTTGATAGCTTATCTTGTTTTACTGTCTGTTCCAAGCAACTTACATTACTCCTTCTTTTAGTAAAACAGTGTGTGTGACTACTGATATTCTGTTAAACTTTTTGTTCACAAACATAAATGTTAGATTCATTGATTATTTTAAAGCGGCTAACAATTCAGGACTTATTTGAGTTTCAACTTAATGTCTCATCGGTCGGATAACTGGCGGTATGTATATTAACCCTACCATCCTGTTTGTGTGTAACCTCATGCTCACATGATACTTTTTCATTCATCGAAGTATCTGTGTGCTATCCACTATCAGATTCTATGATAACTCTAAGCTACAGACTTTGAATAACCTATTCTTACAAAATGCTGCCACATCTTTTGCTAGTTCCACTATTGTGTTGCAACCCTTTGCATCTATTCCACGGAATAGCATAAGCGTGAAATAGTATAAGACTAATATGCTCAGAAAGCTAGTAACATGAGATAGAGAGTAGTAGTGACTGGTGTTTTTCAGGTTTGACTCACCAATTAAACTTGGTATCATGTCTCGCCATTTGGTATACTGACCAGTACGGGACTAAGGAAGATCTGGCATATCAGTATACATTCACTACGGTGACGTAGTCAGTAGTATGACTACTAAAATAGAACCAAACTGAATAACATAGACAGAACATGAGATCTGATTTGTGGTAAAAAAGTACACAAGACCTCTGATCAGTGATATATGATCTATATGCTGACCATGTACTAATGCGAAACTTCTCGCAAACTAAGCGTTTTGTTGTCAGTTGGAAATCTGAATTTCTTAAACCTCTCAGAAAAGCCATGAATATGGCGTTCGAATGTTTTTGTGTATATTTGCACAATCCTTCAAAAAACAGTGAGTACACACTAAACAAAGTAAGTTCCCATGAGTAACACTTCACTTATCTCGATTGCAAGCTACCATGTTGCTTATTCTGGAAATCAAAACCATGACCCTGGAAGAAGTGTTCAAACGCCGCAGGACATTTCAAATTGACAGCACAAAACTGTGTGGGATATGCAAGTTAAGATGAGTGGACAGGGTAATAATGTCTACTGAGATAACCATTAAGTCAGAATGACTATCTTATTACACCAGCAAAATGCGGGATGTCTTAAGCCTCACTTTTGGCAAATCTGCTATTCAGTTATCGTAGTGTCCATTCCCAGTTGACGTCAGCAGTTCCATCCGGACAGAAACAGCAGTTTCCAAGCAATATTTCGAACACTTTTTTACGTAACGACGAATCAGAACACCTAGACAACTTTCCACAGACCTTCAGATTTGTTTCAGTAGCAAATGTGATTTGAAGTACGAATACAGAAGTAGCCAAATCACCTAAGTTTTACAAGGAATTCTTTATGCCAATAAAAGGAAAACCGCGTATGGTGAAACTATTAACAGCCTCCTGCTGACTTGGAGACCTCTGTCTCAATCCCAAAGCCGTGATGATCAGTTTTTAGTTCGGTATCAAGAGTGTGACCATTAAGCCTCTGCATGACATTCTTTAGCTGTCCCACTCTTATTCTTCAAAGTCTAAAATTGACCGGAAGTTGGTGATTGGTATGCGAATGAGCATCTATCCACGACGGTCCCAGAGGGCGTTGAGAAAGGTTTTCGCGAACAAATAGTACCAATACCCACTAACGAATTGAAAGACGGCTGTTTCTGTTGAGTCTCATCATCACTAGACACGTCGAAGATTTAAACCCACCTGACACTCAATCATGGGTTGTAGATTGCGAGCCCTTGGTGTACGTGGTATTGAGGAGATCCAACAAGGTCAAAACAGATCTCTTGTATTTCACTGAGACCGGCAACTTACAAACCCATGAATTTCTACTGTAACGAATGTTTCAGTCGCTACCCTACAGAATTTTCACCGCGTTTTTCAGATGCTTAAACAGAAATTGAGGTTTTCAGCAGCAGCTCAATTAATCTGCGACACAGTACTAACTCCGGAATGTTTGAATCGAAAGTTCTTTATTTGGTAGATCAATAAACGAGTTTATTTTATGAGCACAAAGGTCAGTTTCATCTCCTGATCAGAGTACAACGGTACGAAAAGAACTGTCTCTGGGTAACAAACTGACAAACCATAAAGTTCATTATGTACACGTTCCTAACACTGAATAACCGGCCGTGTGAGTAGTCTAACTTCACAGGTTAACATGTCGTTAAAAAGGTCAGACAATTACACCTTCACCTATCGGACCATTACCACAACAAAACAAAGGTCGCTATCAGACTAATTACCCGATTTACAAATTTTTCACTCTAGATTTATGAACAGTTTACAATAAACAGTTGTGTTAATCTTAAGACTTTAGTTATAAGGTCATTCAGTTAGTATCAACCTACTCTAAAAAAATATCTCGGAAATGCCGTGCATATTTTTCAGCGTCTGCCTAATAAGAGATCTTCGTGGTCTGTGTTCAGATAACCCCTGTCTGGGTGACCCTATAATGCTCCAGCTGCGAAAAAATTGGACTTCAGCTTGCTTTGAATCAGCAGTTTGAACCATATGTGCTAGCGCCCTATGTGCTCTACTAGCTAATCTAAGAGGTAACATCCGGAATTTGTTACGTCCATATTTTGTCTCAGCTACCCACTTATATCGACGTGTTACATGAAATCTGTCGAATAAGCCGCGACGTAGACCACTTCGCTGGTTTTGTTTAAAGTGTTGATACTGGATTCTACCTGTGGGACTTAAGCGAAGAACGGACATTTCATATTTAGGTCACACTTGACTCCATAAATCTGTCACAATGAGGCAACCACATAACACATATTCACTACTCAACAGTGGTGCAGGTAAATTTCCGTATTCACTACAGGACAAATCCCGAGGGAGCGGTCTATCTCATGGATCATCTAGGGGTTTCGTGGGGCAGTGGAGTCAGTAAACAATTGGATCCAACTGTGAGGTTTACAAACTCTCGGAGTCTCACCTTAGTCTAAGTGGTAGACAACATATGTTTCAAATCACTGACTGGAGCCAAGCAAAACCCAACATTTTCACATATAAACTTCAGTTGTACCACGATTGTCTTTAATATACCATTCAATTATTAAAGCAGCAAGTTTCAGTTGATGGCCAGCCTTGTGAATTCGACAGACTTGGCGTGACATCACCGTGAGTTCCGCCATGATAGAAGTCAGCACAGTTATTGTTAATTTTCAAGTGACAACCTTTCAAACCCAAACATCCAAGGCTAGCCAAATAAAACTGATGTGTTTCCGTTCACTCCACTATTATTATCCTTCTCAGGGAAATCAACGACTTTGTTTTATCAGTAAATTCATGCAGGTTATGCAAGCCATCACATATTTACTCTGGAATGTTTATGTTAATCTTAAGGCCTAGGGTGTTTTACCCTTGTCGGCCCAAGAAGACTGTCAGCATTATGTAACTCTCTAGACTGTCACACGTCTCCATAATGTGTTAGAAATGATACTACAAAAGCTGTAAGTTGCATTGTTTTTCATCGCTACTTAAGCCAACTCCAGCAGCCTCTTGGTCACATTAGTAATTAGCTATGACAAGCAAGTTTCTTTCACAAGAACTCCCCAAATCCTGCCGAGATAATAAACAGAAGTGTTTGTGAGCTATAAATATTTCTCGCGCTTTTTTTAATAGCATGATAGAGGTGAAGAAAAAGCAGAAAGGAAACATAAGCAAAATGCGAACAATAAAGCAGAATACAAACTTACAATGCCTGCATACTTGCTGAACTCACTGCAATCTCAATGTTGTGGTAAACAAATTCTCTGCTCAAAGTTGTGGTCGATAATTACCAGGGGATGTGACTTTTTTCACTCACGTGAAGACTGGTTTGTATTGCGCATCTCTACTGCATTCCCCCAACCTACCTAAAAGCCTGTTGCATTATTCCCGCTCAGTTGAACAGCGGATGCCACCAATGACAAGTCGTTGGGCTACTATCTGATCTCAAAAATTATCCGTCTTCATATGTGTGGAAGCAGCAATATGCCAGTCCGTCAGACTGTCAAGGTCGCTTAGACCATGTGTGCGAAGGACTACTACTTTCAACCGATTCACTCTGGTGCTGTCTACGAAATCAAACAATGCAGATCATATCTCTTTCACCGAATTTGAATAATCGATTTGAACATCGAAATAAACCAGGTCACTTAATCGATCAATTACTGGGCGGTAGTTCTCCTGAATGGATTGAAAAAAGCAGGCAATACAGTTAAAGGTATCTTGTGAGGAACATTTCCGTTGCTCCTCTTTAGCCACTACCATACAAATGGTAGAAATTATTTATGGCGAGCTAAGAGAGCAACAATAAACGTAGACAGTATGTTTGTTAATGGCAAATCACTGACGTTCTGAAGTGCTATGTTGAGGTCATTGTTAATGTTGTTGGTAGTGATGTGAGAAGCTCAAGAAATATGCATCAAATTTTAACTGGCGAAAGTTGGTGATCACAATGACATGGATGTTGGAAATTAGAAAGGCAAGGATCCAACTAAACTCTTGTCTTAATTTCTGACTAAGGCATAGGTGGAAGCAGAATACAGAATGTAATAAAAGAAGGTATAGCAAAAGAAAATAGAAACTACCAGGGTAAAACAAGGTAGGTGATCGTTTGTTTCTGCACACACAGAACAGCTTTGTTTTGGCGGATTGCCACAGTCTCTGTAGATTTCAAACTGTGCACGATGCATTGTCTGGAAGGCTGTAGTTTCTTCTACTTTGTGTTCACTTTTCTTCAGCTGTCTATTAATGGAATCACGCGAGGTCCCGTCTGCCGAGTCAGTTAACCCTCTGGGGATGTGTCAGCTGATACATGTTTCAAGTTGCCACGACGCGCAGGTGAAAGCGAAATTATAGATCATGTCAGTGTTGGCGACCCAGTTGATGGTGTCATTCCTTGATGACGGTGGTGTTGGCGTCGTCTTTTTAATAAACATGGATTTTGTGGCATTGTACGTCCACTTGACGGCTGATGTGAGTTTGTGACTGACTAAGTCCGAGATGTTTTCGCATTAGAAAGGTAAAGAAAGACAAAGACGTTTTCGTGGTACAGTTATGACGACAAGTTTTTGATCATTCGTCTGCTTCTAGAACGTCGTCGATTTTCCTCCAATAAATGAACTATCTTCGTCCCTGTTTGGTATAATAACCCACTACAAATAGCTTGTACTAATTTCACTTGGGTAAATGATCAGAGGCGAAATGAATGTCGTTGCACAATACATCTTACGCACTACTACCGGTTTTTCGAACTGGTAGACATCAAGATACTACCTCGTGTAGTAGTTCAAGAAGGTTTTACAGGATTGACAATCACGACCGTGCACAAAGTAGGCAGTGATAGGGACAGAGACGTGTGGACCATCATGGTTAATGGTTTTATATGTAGACAACTTCAGTGTCGTTTCAGATATCAGCTGATGGATGGCACTACCTCATTAACGAAAATCTGTGTTTGATATGGATGTAGATCTGGAAACCTTTGGTTAATGCTAATGGTAATAGGTGTTGCGCTGACCAGAATCGCTTATGTCGTGTTACATATGCACTTCTTCCGAGTCGATGTCTTAAAATAGTAAACATACTAATTAATGAGACAGGTCTCAGGTGTCATCGAAGAATTAGCCAGCTTAATGTAAGGGAATATGTTTGAAACATTCTCTCACACACAAGTTCCCACGAATCGGAACCGCGGAAGAAGCAGCCACTTACTGTGAATGTTGAACTGTTTACAACCCACCGTAAGATAATAAGTATGATGTTGCCTGAAATCACTTCTTCAAGAGTCTTGTCTTATAATTTACATACTGTAGGAAAACACCTACTTTAGCATGTAGAATACTTATAAAGCTAACAAACCAAGAGTGAATGACACTGCGTTCCACAGTGGCGAACAAGATTCTCCGTCTTTCTACAAAAGTCACTGAAAGACAGTCAGCCAGTTTAGTACACAGGAACTAGAATGAAACGCAAAGGTTGTGGAAACTAAACTTGAATAGTTGATTTTGTTGCTTGAGAGTATCCCGTAAACACCAGTGTACAAAAATGGCCAATAAATAAAGAGTTTTGCTCTGCTACAGGTGTGAAACTAGTGAACCCAAACCATGAACTTTAAGCTACTTTAGATTTACCTTTGTCCAGAGTGCTGACTAGAACACATCCACTGTTTTAAATCATGGAGTGTATACTTGATTGTCATACTGAAGGATGAGTATTATGAGGTTATGTCTACTTAATTATTGGTGTATTTCACGTTAATTTAATTAGGGACTGGAAAGTTTTGTCCGAGAGTTGCTAACCCAAAGGTTTTTGCATTACGAAAACACGCGTAGTGTATGCTACATTACCACCGTGAACAAAAGCACACGACAGTGGTCGTCGTGGTTTTTGTCCACTTGATAATTATTCCAGTTGATATCTGTTATGGCTTACGATCATCGTCTTTCACCAACTACTATCATCGACATGCCGGAACGTGGGACGTCAATGAGCTACTTGCCTGATAAGATCCCTTGGTATGAAACAGCCAATATGTGCCACCCTGTGATGCGGTAAGGTTAAATTTGCTCTTTCAGAACATATGGGACTCGTGTGGTAGCAGTGTTCACTTTCCAGATGCGGATTTCAACTAAATTTAAGTAAAGTCTTTTTGCTGTGAGCCTACTATTCCAAACAATCTGTTGAACCCTTTATTTAAACCACTGGTTCCTTCAATAAAAAATCGAATATAACTTGGTTTTCCCCATCTGAGCGTCAGTAGTTCGCCAGTGTTCCCTAAAGTTTCTCCGAAACGGTCCATAAATCCTTGAATAAGTTTGTGAAAATCATCATCCTAATTAGTTCCTGATAATCAATCCGCTAACAGAATTTTCTTCCTTTTCACATGTGTCATTCACAAGAAACCCAACTGTAAAAAATCAGGACATTTGTCGGATTCGAACCGGAGACAGGAGCAACATGCCCAAATGTGGCAATCACCCTACTAGCTGAGCTATGAAGCCAAGCTGTGAGCTCGGAATCGTCACATTTGGATTTTGTCACTCTCCCGTCCTGCGTGTTTCATTGTGAACTTGTTCTCCTTTAGACCAAATTCCCAATGTGCCAACTTCCACCTTGAATTCCTGGTCGCTGTACCTAATTCTAGAGGATTATGGCCTGAGTACATATAGAAACAATGACCCAACAATTGTGGCTTCCATCTCGGCATGTAAGCTGTCGCCTAGCATTGCTGTGATAAAATTGAGTCGTTGATCATAAACTCGATTGCTGTTTTCGCCTGAGATCTATCTCAATGCATAAGCCGCCAACAGCCGTAACTACCATGAACAGTTTGCTGACGTCTGATGGCTCTATCATCAATTGTTGCTTACCCATTTTTTGTTAATTGAATGACGTTTTCATCCCACTCGTTTATACTCCATTACAGACTAGAAATCTCGCGTTTGAATTGATTTTGATTAGTCCTTACTATGGCTGCTTTTTGCCCCAAAACCTCTGGACTGGCTGCCTACTGAGCGCATCTGCCTCAAAGCGTATAACTCTTACTGTCTTATTTTGATAACAATGCGAATCATCGATGACATAACAGTCGTTTTTTCTGGTACTTTGTTTAATTGTCAAAACTTTATGCGGAACGGAACCTTTCTGTTGAAGTTTACCAAGAAATTCAATCAAGTCTCCTTCCAGCATACCGCTTAAATGTCTTCACATATATTTTCCGAAGTAGACCGTTCCGTCGTATTTCCTGCTCACTGGCTGTATATTCGCATCTTATTACGTTGTAGCATTTTATTTGACTGACTTGAGTCCGTCTGCTACCGGCTAGCTGCAAAGACCCTTTTTAATGTCTAATATTTCTGTTTTGTGTTAACCACAGCATTATCAGTCTCTTGCAAATCTGCTGTAATAAATGTTTGCTTGGCTTCCGGGTCTAACAGAAAATAGCATTGCATAGTGTTAACACTGAAACGAAGGACAAGCTCGACAGATTCTTCCGTTCCTAATCTGTAAACGCTAACACGAGAATAAATAAACACCCGTAGATGTTATGAACACCCCATTATAAAAGAACGATCATGTTCAACAACTTCATGACGCATTGTTATATTTGCTTAATAAATCCTACAAACTCACAGATAAATCATATTTGTCGGTGTTAGTGCAGTCTTATCTGTTATGCAGCTCTTCTGTCGAGCTGGTTGGTAGTACATCGTATCACATTTACCGTTGTTCAGATGAATGAATGAATCAGCTGTGTTTTTTTCTCGCTGCCGCATTGATTGGTTGATTGGGGCTTTCAACGGAAATATATACTTATCATCGGAAAAAAAGGAATAGCAAGGAATTTTCGTTCAGACCCTGTAACAGCCATTTTGGTATTGAGTTGCAGGATAAAAAAATACTTGAGTATTTTAAAGTTGAACATACTTGAGTATGTCTATTTTTTGAGGATATAAACCTTCTATCCCCCCTCATGTTATCATTAGGCACGTCAGACAGCATAATCCACAACTACATCGTCGTCAAAGTTTCGTTTAGAACCTACCTAATACAACTTATGGAAAATTGAGGTTGTGCCAGAACGGCTTTGGATAGTCAATCATCATCATCAAAAACAACAATACATTAGGGTCTGCGCTAATGCCTAATATATATACTATATGTACTGTATATGTACTATCACGAAGGAAAAGACAACCGTGACCAAGAAGAAAAAATATGTAGAAGGAAGAGAGAGGACCTAATTATTAAGAACTATTTTTATACTCAAGTTTTTAACATAAAGGTACCGGTATCGTGAAAACAAGCAATCCAGCCATAAGTGAAGGTAGGGCAACGTATGCATACTTCGAAGCTTTCCGGTGGCTTTCGCTGCTTTGTATCTTCAGAAGCAGGTACGTCACAGACAACTCGGCAGAACGACAACGACATCCACGCCACGTAGGCAAACTAGCTGCCATCTTAACCGAAGTCCTCAGTTACTGATTCTATCTGCAGCGAGGACCCCAGGTCGGACGAATCCGACCTACACTGACCAACATCTTGGTGCATAACTCTTTTCCTCCCTGCCAGGTTGTCGTGTGTCTGTCTCGCGTCTCATGTCGTTGGGGAACAGCATCTTCGGCAACTCGTTGGCATCCCCAAAACATGGCTCAGCCATTCAAACCAGCAAATTGTTGAAGACTTAACAATGAATTTCGCCTAATAGTCACTTCTTGAACCAGCGCTATTAGAACACTGATATCAGTTGTCAAATACCTTAAGACGGTTCACACTGTCTGATATGAATAACGCGGTTTCACAGACGCAAAGTAATATGGCGCCTACAGTTGCCATGTATATACAAACGTCAAGATTCAGAGAAACTCCTCAGCTGTCAGAAATATTTCAGTTTCGTGAACACCTGGACAGTCGTTGAGATAAAATCTTATACAGCACTCTCTATACCTCAATCACAGATGATTTGAGTTTAGAAGTACACAGACCGGTCAACAACATCCACATCCTAATTACCAAACATTAAGTCGAAGTAATCACAACAGCCTTTCACTCTGAGGCCGTCACATCCATTCCACAATATTTAACTTGGCGCAAAATAGCGTCCAGCACTGTTTGTGCTGCTTGAAAATCATGTCATCAGCATAATCAAGATCACCCAGTCTTCCATTAGGTGACAGACCCACGCCAACACTTTTTGAGTACCGCTGGCAGCCCCACTATTTTGTTTATTGCAAAATGTAACAGAAGTGGTGGAAGTGGACACTTTTGTAGTACACCGCTCCCGGTTCCAAAACTATTAAACAGTTCACCATAGACGTAAACTTGAAATTAAGTTACGGTGTAAGGCGCCAACAACGTGCTAATTTATATGTTCGGTAAACCTCTGTATTTAAATTACTGTAGAAGTAGACCAATACACCGAATCCACCGCAGCTTTCATGTGAACGAAACGGTAATTCTTGGCTGGCGGTACATATAACGCCTCTCTAGAGTTTGGCGAACAGTCACACTTCCTTCACTGCATCGTCGACTAGAACGAGACGCTTTTTGCTCTTCTACTGGGTTTACTGTCCGGGCTGCAGTGAGTCGATCAAATATAGTAGATGTCAAAACCCTAGTTCTGACGAGTCAGCTAACCTCCTTGGGGACTCCGCAGGAGCTCCAGACTTTTTTCTTTAAAATGAGGTAACTCAGTTAGGCAGTATTTCAATAAAGCGTAGTGACAACTTATATATTTCGAACGTGTGATTAGGTGATGAGCAATCCTACCAGAGACTGGAATAGTTCATGAAGGAATGCAATATGAACCGGTTGACAGAGAGACCTACGAAGGCAGTCTTCTTCTACAGATTTACTTCAGCCAGAGATCCGGACGTGCACTGATCAGTATCAGAAGACAGTATATCCATCACTTTCCCACGTTGCGTGAAACCATTCTATTCTAATCCAGTTTCTGGACGCCTGCTCGATGTATCATGATAATCTGTTGCTTCAATATGTACACCTGTGGCAGACGGCAGAAACGACCATCCAACCCACTTATCTTAATAAACAACGCATCTGAGTGACTTTAAACATTAGATTTGCTCAACGTTGTAAGTCGCTGTTTGCTTTCGTTTCGGACTGCAGCATCAAAGCTCAACGAGCCTTGGCCGAAATGTAATCAATGCTGACTGAACAATGCGCCATAACAAAAAATAATGCAGATAGAATGGCCGTACAGATCGTGCAGCGTTAATAAACTCATCCGTAGTCATTCAACGAGCACATATTTACTGGACAATACAACACATTCAGAGATTGCCTCAGATAAGTCGATTCGACAAGCTGCGATTTTGTCGAAATGTTCCAATGTGATTTCCGTCGGAACGCATCTTATTTTAAAATATGCTGTTCTCACTTCTATGATTCAGTAGGTTTCAGAAACCTATAAACATCACGATAATGTCAATATTGCATTCAGAAACGGATTGTCAGCAACCACATAGGATAAACTTTTTATTTCACAAACAGAAAGAGCTACACGTGGAACTGAATGGGGCCTCGTATAGTCCTAGATAGCCCGTCAGTTGCGTGCGTCTGTTAAAAGTGATATTAGGTGATGTACAATGTTGAAGTGAGAAGATAAAACAGTTTTTATTTCAAACGTGTTCGTCGTCTGAAATGAACTATGGAATGAAGAGGACTGCAGGAAGGCGAAAAGTATGTTTATACTATTTAAATGTACGGCTGAAAAACTGGATCAGGTGAGGTGAAATTTTTTTCTGTAACGACAGTTACCTACCGATTAGTGTATGACGTTTCCAAACCAATATTGTGGAATATATGTCCACAGTACGTGTCACGGTTCAAATAAGATGTTTTTACCCTGAAGATGAGCTGAATTCTCCATAAAAAACTGCCAATACCTTCATGGGACAGTCGGAAGACACAAATTACGATATAAACTCATTTTACGCACACTGGTCAGTGGTAAACTTTCGACTAGCACGAAGACAAACTATGTGATTCATAAGAATTGATCAGAACTGTACATCTGGCTGGATCGTCACTCACACGGTGATGCTCGACAAAAGTTTGCGAGTCAAATTAATATCGTAATTTGTGCCTTCTGCCTATTCTACTCAGCTCATGGTTACTTACAGACAATCGTGATGTTGTTGTTGACTATTGCTTTTCTTTTGTAGACCTCCACCGTTACAGTTGTTCACCGAGGGCGCATAGTTGATGAGCGCACAGGAAAGATATGTAACTTAGTGTTTGCTAACTCACTGGTGATAAAGCTCAACTGACTGGGACGAACGGAGAATGTCGCCTAGCGGACGCCAATATTTACCAAGCACTTATGAGTAATAGGCTTGTATTTTAATCCATTGAAAGATGCCGTTTGATATTATCGAAACTATAGTTTCGATAATATCAAACGGCATCTTTCAATGGATTAAAATACAAGCCTATTACTCATAAGTGCTTGGTTCCTACCATTTTGCGATTAGCTTCTGTCTATCGGGGTTTGGATTTTCCACCGTCTCTGACTTTGGCTCATTGAATCTATCATATAATAAAATATTTTACGCCTCCCCCACTTTCTTGAAGGTATACCTACCGGAACTGGAAGACGCAAATAAAAGCCTGGAGGAGCAAACCAGAAGAAAACATGGAAATGTATGTTGTATTGTTGATTCATGGTTGAAGTTGGTTGAAGTTAACTCACCATATACAAGTTCACATAGTTGTGTGATACTTCTCCTGCCATGCAGGTCGGTCTGGTTGACCTAGATAACCAGAAGGAACTGTATCGGACTGAAGCCTGATGTTTCCCAGAACAACTGCCACTACCGCGTTTAAAACATATATCAGGTAAACATGCACCCGAGATTTTTGACACCCTGTCCGTTACAAGTCCTGTTGATTCGTGTTATGACTCCACATGTTGACAACTCTTAACGCAAACACGTCAACATGCATTGGACCTTCATCACAATCCTGGTCTGACTTTAGGTGCCACATAGGTGTCTATTGTGCTTTTCCCACAGAAAGTTTATTTTTGACGTTGTTAAGCTCGGTCTGTTACAAGTGTAATGACCTGGAGATAACTCCGGTCTGCCTGTTATACGATGCGTAAAATCCTTCTCACAATTAAAACTCACATTGTACATAGGATCTTAAGGATCTTTGCTTGCTGCCTGTTTCATGTATGCGATCGCGTTTGTTTGTTTGCATGCTTGTCGACCTATGCGCGCCAATCGCGCCGTACACATTCTTCCAGCTTGCTCGCGCGCTCGACGGTCAATTCCTTAGCCTCCCTAGATACCTCGCGTATCGGTGTCGTTTAGAGCGGATCGAGACCAATTGCAATTATCGTACAATATATTTGTAGTCTCCCGCAATTATCCGTATTTTTATTTCGTGTCTGGTACTGCTGCGTATACCTGAGAAAGTGTTAATTTACTGCACCTACGCATTAAACAAGTCTTGCTGATTCCTCTTCTGACCGTTATGTGTTCGACTACCTTTTCGCGTGTAGAAAGCTGATTTTGAAAGTGCCTCCAACTTATACGGGAATGACTGCTGCTTTCCGGTACTCCTTGGACTTTAATATATCAAATTTAATCTGAAATATACAGATGCTTTGTATTTGTTGCGGTGCCCACCGCTTTGCTGTTAATTTTTGTGTGTTCATCGGTAGTTTGCCAGTCCTATGTTCAATTTGGAAAGATATTCCAGGAGCTCATTTATATAGCGGCCTGTTTTCGATTCCTTGGAGGCGTCCGAACTAAACGCTTCATTACAAAAATGATCGTGTTAAATTAGCTTGCCGGTTCCTACCAAATAAGATCGCCCACTGTTAAACATCGGTTGCAAGAGAGGTCAGTGAAACCTACAGGTCAATGTCAGCGATTCGTAAGCATTGAGTGACGTAAGATTCGAACTGCTTCAGCACTTGAAGCGGAAAGCTAGGAATGTAGGAAGGGTGCTGTTAACGCAACCCGCTTACTGGAATCCTACTTTGGTCGAAATGAAATCAACTGTGGCCTTCTCCGAAACGACTCTGACCAGAGTCGGACCGGCTCTGGTTTTTGTTGCACGCCCACTGGGATCCGACATCTTGCCAACTCCTACCAGGTTCGGCGTGTTTTACGGGTACATTGCTATCAGACCTACCTGACCCATTACGTCCAAGGTTTTTGGTGGCCTCCAACTACGTCCGTTCCACGCACCGTCTACACTGTAGCATAGCTATAAATTTCGTTCCAAATGAGATAGTTTATTTTGCCCTCCATATAACCGGTCTCTGGCTTCCTCCATAAAACACGCCGACTCTGGCCGGTAGTCGGTCCGACTCTGGTAAGAGTTGGCAAGAAGTCGGATCCCAGTGGGCGTGCAACAAAAACCAGAGCCGGTCCGACACTGGCCAGAGACGTTTCGGAGTAGGCTACAGTTGATTTCATTTCGACCAAAGTAGGATTCCAGTAAGCGGGTTGCGTTAACGGCACCCTTCCTACATTCCTAGCTATTCGCTTCAAGTACTGAAGCAGTTCGAATCTTACGTCACTCAATGCTTACGAATCGCTGACATTGACCTGTAATTTTCACCAACTTCCCTTCTCAGCGATCGATCTTATCTAGCAACAAAATGTCGAGCCAACGTAACACGATAATTTCTTTAATGAAGCGTTTACTTCGAGCGCCTTCAAATGACTTAACGCGGACTGATATGAAGATGGACGAGGATCGCTTGGAATAGCTATCTCAATTGATCCTACCATGGACATATTACCGTAAACATTTTCTACGTTACAGCTGAACACGCGGAAACTAACCGCAGAACGATAATAATCGCGATAAAGATAGTGTCAGCACAGTTCACATGAAAAAAATTGAAAG
>LUCH01003492.1:9914-28335 GCA_013368495.1 Paragonimus heterotremus
TGAAAGAGAGGGTATATAATACTTGTATGCTATCTGTATGGCTCCATGATCCGGAAGCTTGACGGGTTCGCAGCGAATATCTAAGCAGAATTACTGTGTTTGACCACCAGTGTCTCCGCTACTTGGCCCACATTAAATTGATTGATCGCGTGAACAATGTGGCCGTCCGCCGGCGCATATTCCGGAACGCTCGGGATACGCGATCAGTTGGTCAACTGATCATGTTTCATAGTTTGCGATGGTTAGGTCACGTACTCCGTATGTCAGCTGAGCGTTTACCGTTGGGTGAAACAGTTACAGTTGGATGAAACCGCATGGTGGTCACGGAATATGACGATCCGGATTGCTCCACTGAGCAGAATGGGTAGGTGTCGCCTGCGTGGATGGAGTTCTCGTGATCACCCACATCGCTGGTTGCAAACCCTGCGTGAGATGTTAGTTCATATGTAGGCTTGGATCTCAATGGGCGTGTGTGTAACGTCAGATTTACCACTCTAGTCCAAGTCTGCGCTGCACGGACCAGAAGGACGTTCTTCAGTTGTCACATTTGTATACGCTGTAACGGATAATATTTCAGCTGCTGTGATAGACGTTCTTTACAATGCGCTGTTTCATCTTCTGAAACAACCTGGAAACTCGGATCTGGTTTTGCTTGAGGGCGATATACATCAATTGGTCGTCTTTTTCCTGGGAAGCGGTTGGATAGTATGTTGGGTTTTCATGCGCGACGCTTTGACAGTGGCTGTCGACACTCGTTCTCATTTATTATTCTGCAACTCCGTGGACCATTGCCTACTCCATTGACATCCCGAACCATTATACTCTCAGATGCGGCTCAAATTTGAGGACGATTGATGATGATCTGACGTCCACTTTACTCTATTGATCCACTGCCGTCCGAAAACCTCACATTTGGGTAGAACGGTAAGGGTTTCATTCCTTACGACGGTGCTTGAACCATTTTTCCAATTTACCACATTCCGGGTTAACGTCTTACCTATCTCGGTCAACGGTTGCCATTTTCCAACGCTGATGCTGTTTTGGTCAGTCGGTTTTCCCTTTTGGAATCGTTAACGTCGTCAGCAGTTTATTCTCATGTTAGCGCCAAGATTAGCGTTTGTCACTGCTGTAGACGTTTACCGTTTTTGTTCAACTTTGTCAGAGATGTAGTGATGACAGATTGTCTATGCAATTTACGGAATGTTTGCATAGATTTCCTGCCTGATGGAAGACTGACTAATGTTATCATGCTTATGACAACTTGAGGCTGGCAATTTTCAAACGACATATGCACAATTTCGCGCTTTGTGAAATACTCCAGGCTGCGCTTTGGTACTTCAAAGCGCAAGGTGCCTGTACAAATTACGCAAGTTTAATGTTGAATGGTGAATTTATGGAGGTTTTAGATCGATTTATCTATGGGCAGTTTGTGTGGTTGGGAACTTTCATCGGCAACGACAGGGGTGTAAGAAATAAACTAGACATTCAGACCTTGAGGGTTGGGGTGATGTGAACTAATCTGAGACCTCTCTGGTGACAGACATCCTTTTGTTGCCTTTGGATTGCTCATTTAAGGGGATTGTGAGAGTTCTGTTATCCTATGACTGCGTAACTTGCCGGAAGACGTGAGCTGTTCTGTAGTATTGATCCTAAAGTACCTACGTTTAATTGTTCGCAGCTAATGGGGCCGACGTCTGGGCAACGGTGAGATTAATAAGCTGATATTCTTTAGCGAATGTCAGGCAAGTTCATCCACTTACTCTTCAGGTACGTATTGACTTAGATGGTTAAACCACATTCTGTGGATGCTAGTTAGTCGTCTCTGAAACTGAACAGTTTGCCACTGCTGCGACTGACTGGTTTAGGATAAAACGAAACAAATGGCAGAGGAAGGACAAGAGCTACAAGTGGATTAGCCGATGTTTGACAGCTTTCTCCTGGTTAGGTGTGTTATTTTTCTTTGTAACGTTGCTTGCAGACAACTTCTATCCACCCAATTTCAATGTCGCAGTTTTTCTCAAAGTAATATCTCCATGCAGCCGTTTAGTATGTAACTGTTTTTGACTTAAAGAGCTTCGGCCATTCATAATTGGAACTGTTTGTGCCTCGGTTTTCGGAGTAAAATTTGTTCTGTAGTCGGGTTTTCTTTTACACTGGAAACCTTGCTACGAATTGACCCTGTGATTATAATGCTGACTCATTCTCATACACACCGGGTTTGATTTTACTTGTGTTCACACGTGGTGTTCCGGATAGCTTGAACACCCTTCTCAATACCACCGAATATGTCTCCAGTTTTCATATCTGGAAATGTGCGAATATGACTGTTCAACCAGTACGCAGTCATTAGTAATGAATGTATTTTTAGTAGATTCGTGGTTAACAGCCCGGGTACGTTATATCAAGCCTCACTGACCTTTTGTCAACACTATATCGCCTATCGTTCACTTGTCTCAATAAAAATACGATGGCTCCAAGAAAGTTTGCAACTCTCAGCTTTATATACTTACTAGGGTAGTCAGTATACGTCCTTACAGAGCGTTTCGACCTAAATACAATGTTTCCCCCTCTACTTCACTGTCCTGATGCTATCTGCACTACTCAGAAGGTTTTGGAAAGTATCAAAGAAACCCATTGGAGCACCTTTAACTAATGTAAAGTCACGAAGAATTGAAAGCGGACGTGCGAAAGTGTTTTTCGGGTATCTTTGGCCAATAAGTGTATGTTAGAAAATAAGTCTTTGTTTTTGCTGAACATGGAGTGCATTGATCGTCCTTTTCGTCCTTTTCACTGGTTCATCGTCTGCTTTCGGCCATCGAACGCAGTGCAAGTTTTTGTTCGGCTCGACTGTGTTCGTTTTTCATGGTTCCTATGCCAACGTACAGCGCAAACATTGATTTCAACACTACATTCGACGTCATTCGAAAGACTCAGCGTTTTGGGGAAATTGAAAGTCTTCCTTTGTTGTTGTTCATATGTGGAAGGTGACCTCTTATGAAAAGACACGACACACTTTAAACTCTAAAGTCGTTTGGCAATTTCCCAAGTGCGTATTGGTGGCTAAAGCTGATTGTTAGCTGGAGCAGACGTAACCTCAGGTGAATCCGCAGACTGTCTCCAGTAAGCATACGATGCGGTGATCAAATGATGATGTGCATCGCTTGGGGCGATCGAACAGGACGATCGACATTGCACAACCAATTAACGTGCGAAGAACGATCAAGAGGCTGAGCATCATCATTGAATCAAGAATCAACACACGACAAAAGGTATGCTATCCAATTAGACCAAGCAGGCCGCCGACTAATGGGGTGGACGAATGAATGACTCAACAGGATGTTTTGATCGTAGCCTTCCTAGTTCTGGTTTTGGTTCCACAGAGGGCATTTGGGTAAAACCCATGCTACCACCTATTTCGAGTGCGCCTAACGTCACTTCCCATATTTTCCTAAAATTAGAAAGAGCCGATTTCCACTGGTTACTCGTATGTCTCCTAAAGATCGGTCCTTACACGATCTACATCCCTACATGCACTCAGGTCACATCGTGACCACTGCTGCCAACACAGTTGACTGGTATATCGTGCGCCTGTGTTTTGAGAGGATGAACGCACTGTACACCTAAATCACAATCTTATGGTTTTGTCGCAGACATCTATTCAGTATGAATAAGCGGATGCCAGACAACTGTTCACTGCCGTGGCTTGGAATGCCCCAATTAATTATACAACCAGTCAGAACGAGAACATCTTAAATTCCAGTATTTAACCAAGGTAATCTGTCATGCAAGATATTTAGAATGTCCTGTAACTCTTCTTTCAACCCTGTTATGTTTCGCGTCAAGTTGTTCGTTTCGTTAGATACTCGATTGTTTGCACTAGACTGCCGTTCTCTATCAAAAAAGTGTCGTGTTCGATGCTTATCGATTTTCAGCACACATTTCTCCATCGAGCTTTTGTGCGATTCACAAACGTACATGGTGTTTATGTTCGCACCTAATCAAAATGCACGTATTTTGTTACAACGCGCGTTACGTCGCATGCACGTGACGCATATCGAATGTACGAATGTATGTAAAACAGACCCGTTTCTCATGTGTGCACCCAGCGTTTTCGTGCACACTTGCGCGTGTGATTCCGTTATTCGCATGATCCAGCTTGTGCTCTCTCTCAATCGATTGCACATGTTTGCGTCCGAACGAGTCTGACTGTTAAGTGCACTCAAATACACTGGTTCTATGCTATATCCGAATACTCTTTTTACGTCTGTAATTCGATTCAAGTCATGTAATGCGTTATGCTCGTTAATAGTTACTGTAAGCTGTTCATTGTGATCAGCCCGCTCGCAAATGGACATGAACAACAAGGTTTGGTGGAATGCACTACATTCGGTTGCAAGGAACGTGCGTAGTGTTGTTTTTTGTTTGTCTGACTTTCCGAGTAGATGCTTGTATGGTTCCAAACTTTGGGTCTCCGTTCCGTGTATCATGTGATATTGACTACTGTACTACGTCCTACATCACATGAGTATGATAATGCCGGAGTACTAGCGCATGATCATTCGAGGTAGGTAGTATTCAAACACAATCTAATGAACACAGAAAAACAATACTGACTATGAAATTTTTCCTCGAATGAATATTATCTGAATAAGTTTTGTGGTGGTGACATTTAAATTTCTGTTACACCCATATCATCTGGTTATGAATCTATTAACTACTGTTGATGACTAAACCGCAATTGGACCGGAAATCCGCACCGGATTCGGCGAAACGCTTGAATTCATGAGGCAATTCCTTTTTTTGTGAACAACGCTATTATCTCAGTTCTTAGTTGTCGTATAACAACTGAGTGTTGGCGATGCTACATGCGAAAAAATAGCTTGTTTACTCTTTGATAGACGGATCGAACATGTCGTACGACCATTCAGCTGGTGAGAACCGAGTAACGTGCACACTCTGACCCTCACAATTAGTTTAACAGGTTTAACCGTACTTTATCAGGAACATAAATTTGTATAAAGCCTGTATTCTCCATACTCAACTAGGCCCAGAAAAATTCGTTTCTATCTTCTTTTCAAAGATAGCAACAACAGGTAGTTACCAAAACTTACATTGCTTTTTTAACTGGCCTAAACACTGGAAGGACACTTTATGGCTGACGCCCATTAACTAGGTGTCATTTTTGTCTCTGTCACTTACATTCCGTTTCGTCAGTTTGCAGTGTTACTGTGGAGGTAATAACGAGAGTAGGGGAAACTATTTGACCCTCTTTGGAAAAAAGAGTGTATACTGTTTGCGTGTGATCTGTTTTTCTTGATTCACCAACTTGGTCTGTTTGTGACGAAGATGGGAACAATGATGCTATTTTGAACCATTGTTGTTCGAATCAATTGAGATGATTACGCGAACAGTGTGGTCGTTCGTAAACGTAAGCACTTTCTCACACAGTAAAGGTGATCAGCCAAATTGATAGCGTCGTGTGTATTCAAATCACCAACTGGAAACGTTATCCAACCTGGTAGTGTGTTAAAATTCGATCCGTTGCACGCCCGCAACCACACAATTAGTTTTTATTTATGTTACGTTTAATGACATCTTTTCTCTGACATTCATCATTTTCATAAATAAGCCGCTGTCAGAAAATTCCCATAAGATCAAAAGTAACGGTGTGACGAACAGTTGTCTTCAATAGTTCTTTCTCAAGTAAATGCAATTAACTAGGTTTCATCAAGATGTCATAAGACAAACCGCAAGAAAAGTCACTGCTTGTTTTTGCGGTTTGTCCTATGACATCTTGATGAGACCTATTTAATTGTATTGACTTGAGAAAGAATTATCGAAAACAATTGTTCGTCACATCGTTACTTCAAATAAGTTCGTCTGGTTGGACTCATTACCGATTAGTCATCACAAATAATTTACAAAGTAATACTCATACTTAACTGTCATAGGAACGTGACGGAAAAAACAGCAACGTCATATCAAAACAGAACGATGTATTGGGCATGTGTTTTTCTGCTCAGTGGACGTAGTTGACTTGGTTAATTCAGTTTAGAAACTATGGCTGTCAACTGTAGTTTGTCCCTATGTTACATCACTATGTGAATCAGTGTGGTTGTACACTAGGTATTGCACGCATCAAAAAGCATAACACATTCTATCTGACTTCGATAAGTCAAGGAAATAATCAACGAGCCTAATTTCAGTAGTTGTACACCGGAGGCTGTCTGTTACTCAACCTACTACTGCCACGGACTCATCAGTTTCTGTCATCATTATCGTTTGTTCACGATCATTTTTCGTCACTTGAGCCCGCTTACCTTTCAGTTGATGCTTTTCCTAAGGTATTAACTAGATGATGCACTCCGCGACATTGTACTTTATCTATGAGGCTGATCGTTGTCATTAGTATGCCCTGTCCTTACAACTCATCGTTTTTATTCTCTCTATTGCTCTAGACATGCACCTTTGTCCGGCTCAACTTCAACGTCATACGGGGTTACTTCACTTCCTGCCTTGGACGATCAAGTATCTATAGATTATAAATTACCACCGACGACTCTTCATTCATTGCTCTCGCATACCCTACCTCTGTCCATGGTTCAGTCGCGAACTGCTTTCGGAACCACTCCTCAGTCACTCATGTCAACAGCCTGTTTCAATGGCACACCCTCCAGTTTTACAACCGGTGGTGATAACAGCACTAGTCTATCTGGCTCCTCATCACTCTCTTCCTCACTCGTTTCTCTGCATTCAACTCCTCCCGGGGCCAGCTTCCTATCGAATGGCCCACCCAGTCATATTCTTTCTTCTTTAACACAACCAGTACCTACCACATCACGTTGTTCTCTCTGGCTCAAACTACGAATATGTCCTTCGTGTCTTACACCTGCATCTCAAACTACCACCTCTCAATTACCCTCAACGAACATCACATCAACCTCCTCCGCTCCACTGACTGCCAATTCTACCGTCGATGGGGCTTCTGCAGACGATGGATCCGGGAAGAATGGTGCAGGCGATCTAACAATCCAATGTCCTTTTTATTCACAGGCTTGTCCGTATGCTCATCCATCCCCGAATGTTCGAGTTGATGCGGGTTATGTTACAGTGTGCTATGACTTTATCAAGGCAAGTCTCTGTTCTGTTGCTGGACTTGGGGTTTTGAATTTCCGTGAGCTCTTTGTATCATTTGCACTGTTACTTCTAACTTGTCCATTTACGTGCTACCTTTTCCGTTCGCAGTAATTTAAACCAACAAATTGTGTTCTCCAAGGATATTCTTTATGCCGTCTGTCATAGAGACTTGACATGCTTCCGTTTGTGTATTAGGTCCGTGAGATAAGTATAGTATTTTTCACCATGAACTCGGCACGACTAATCTTAACTGAAAAATGCAATAAAGGGGCAGGGAAACTCATGGTTAAAGTTCGTTTGGCAGTTGTTTCAACGTTTCTGATAGAGTATGGAGTCGTTTTTCGGAGTTGGACGACTGCCATCGACGTTTTTGATATTATTTAGTGTTACTCATGAGTAGTTTGCCATTAAATATCAATTCTTATCCCATTGTCTCAATTTTGGGAGGAATCCGTAACTACTTTTGTGGCGATGTCTTCTTGTCCATTTTTTCATTCATACATCTCCCACAATGTTGCAAATTCGTCACTACATAGAATCACTCTGTATTCATTTTTAGTATAGTACGATTACAGACTCCTGATGATGTAGTGTTGGCGGTCGTTTGTCCGTACATTTTGACGTCTCCAAATTATCATTTCTTTTTAAGCTGTTAGCACACTTCGAAAAAACGAAAAATCTGTTAATATCCACCATTTGCTTTGTAACAGTTGAGCCTTGAGACTGCTAGTCTAAAACTAAATGATATCCTCATGTGTTTTGAACGACCTGATGCCCACCGTTCCGCATATACCTTTCACTGGGTGAAGGGATCTTCGGTTCCATCTGATGGGGGCGCATCTGTGTTACGCCAGGGATGTCCAGAGTGAATGTTAGCTCTCCTGGAAGCTTAGGTGATTTGTTTGTGTGGTTACCGAGATCTTCAGCTCTTTCTTTCGTCGACTTCCTTCTTTGGTGCTACTGTTTATAAAACGTAAAAAGGAACCGCCAACAATTGAAACACGATGTTCAAATCAAGTTTCTAGAAATCCAAGAATCATTCCTGTTGAAGGTTCGAGCTTCTTGGCCAATGCGTGCGTTCCTGCGCATTCAATAATTTGTTGTTTGTGATCCGCTCGTTATTGATAATAGAATTGAGAGGCAGCTTTGACGTCCAAATGTGACCTCGGTCACGATAAATTTTTCTTTCCACCCTGTGAGTTGTTTATCTTGATTTTTCATGCTACACTAGCCAAAAAGAAGGACTATTATCGACCCGCAATTATATCGCATTATCAATTGAAATGTATAAATACACTCCTAGTGATTTTAATAATTCTCATCAAAATGAACGCATCTCTTGTTAGTACACTAGGACGCTGTGTTCTTGGTGCGACCTCCCGTTCGATTCGTTAACCTCACTGGTAATTATCCAGGTTAGCTTCTGAGCAAAGCGCCTGTTTGTTTAATCCAGACAGTAAATGATACATAGTGAACACATTTCTATCGACAGTAGTGTTTTTCTCTTCTTGCCATGGTCAAGCTTACCACGACGTCTAAGACGTGATAGGACTGCCTGAGGCTACATAATGTTAGCCTGTCGTGCAGTGATTCCAAACATTTGACTAACCATAATGAAAGCATGTGGTAGAGTGAATTCGTCACGTTTAGAATCGGGTCAGACGGCACCTCATCACTATGAATTTTTGACTCATGTATAGTCCAACCTGTTTACCGTGTCTCTTTTTCGTACTTAAAGTTATATTCTCATCTACAAGCGTTTTTCCCTTCGGTTTCCATCGTCCAAAATCTGGCCACATCCTTTTATGGAAACTTCCTTTTGCCTAGATGCGTACGCTTTTCCAGTAGAAGTACCCCAGTTCATATTGAGATGGGAAATCGTTTTGCCAGTAGAATAGGCGTGCCGAGCACTCAATTGTTCAGGCAACCACGGACAATTTTTACCCCGTGACATGGATCGTCGGCTAATATTTCCTCAATTCCTGTTTCCCTGAACGATGGCAATTTTCGTTCATTTAACTTCCTATGCATCAGTTACAGAAAAGACCACATTTCTGTGCTGCTCGTCTTGTGTCTTTTAGGAACTTTCTGAGCGCCGTTCGAGCAATCCCAAAAGCAGCCACATTATCAGGTGGTCTATCATCATACTTTCTATTGTACACTCTTCCAGGTTTTCTTTTTTTTTTATAGTTTAAAATTCGAGACCAGCCAGAAGTAACACGATTTTTGTCGTGATTACCGTTAGGCAGCTTGTTTGCCTTCATGATTTTCTGATCGTTTCCGGGAAGCAGTGCAATGATTTCCATCTACTTGTTTGCCGTCAAACATGACGACGCTTGGTGTTCACTCATTCCCGTCTTCATTTTGTCACTCTTAATTGACTGCAACTGCGAGTTAATCAGAGCTCAGAGCTGTATCTCACTGTTGTCTTTACTTATACGGTGAACACAGTTAGGATATCTCTCCAAATGACACTGACGTTGTTGTTTACCGCACGCCGTACCCTTTGCAGATAACTTAACGAGTCTGATTATCCATTGTTGAAGCAGTTTTCAACCTGTTGGTCGACAGGGATGAGCGGAAACCGTGCAACGCAAGTCGATAAGCCTATTAACATACTTAGGGCGCGATTACCGATCTCTTCTCGTATGCCCGTGAAAGTTGTGTATATTGGTGTGTACTTTTTTTACACTCACCGACCAGGGTAGTAAATACAAACCTACTGGATGATACGCATTTTCTTATGCATACTATGCTCATTTACTTGTTAGTAATTTTCGTGTCAACTCTCCAACAGGGTTCACTTAGCAGACTATATATTAGGCTTAAACGCTACGATGAATTAAAAAAAGTAAGGCGAACTGATACTTGGTTGAACTGAACACAAGGTCTCATTGCAAGTGAACTATCGTACGTTTTTCCACGGTATTGCTAACGGATTGTCCAATCACCACTAAACAGTACCCTTCGAGCTTTAGCCAGGAAGCCGATAACGTCTTACGACTATGATTTTGGAACTTTCATCTATCGAATTCTTACCATACGACCAACAGGTCGCGCAAAGGCATAATTCATGATCGAAAATCGGTTGACATCTTGTAAACGTATCCTATCTGAGAAAGTTTGTTACACGTTAAGTCCACTTATCGACAGATCACGCTTATCCACTGCGAACTGTACTGTTGCTTACATGGCGCCCTCGTCAAAAGGGGCAACCGTACGAGTACGATGGTGAGCCAATATAACCTTCGCATTGAGAAACCTCTGTTTTATCTCATGTGCTTGTGATTCTCATCTTTCTAATCTCATTGCCCTACAACTTGATAACACAACCAGCAAGTGACTCGATTGACTTTGTTGATTTTGTCAGTCATTATTTTACCTTTCTGGCAACCTATGAACTTAACTGGTTCATTCATGAATCCAAACAGTGTGTAGTATAAATTCTTACTATCTTTAATTCGTGCTGTTATCTGGGCTTTTTTAAATATCTAAATGGGTAAGCATTACACAACATGCATGGACTCGGTAAACCCAATTGTTGCCGATCTGAATCTGCTTGATTATTGTTGACGCCAAGCATCTAATGATCCTTTGCAACCTTGTTCTATGACTTCTAGTTGACATCGTTTACTCAATGACTGTTTTTGTTTATTTCCAACTGTTGAATACAATGATCTATCCTGTAAAAATTCCTGCATATTTTCAACTCCAGTTTTATTTTACGATCGGGTGCTTGCCAACTTGTTAAAAATGGTCACTTACGAGTCAAGCTAACGAAGATTTTGATTGCGTTGCATATATTTTCTCGCAATGTTGCACAGGTAATTTGAAAGGAAGAGTAACTCCTCTTAAGAATTGTTTCGTTTGCTTGGCTTCCAATTGAAGACTTGTTGGTTTGTCTTCTGCGCCTGTTTCGTGAATTTGTCTGACGACTAGCGTGCCAGATCATTGGCATACTGTGCGGGCATCGGTCTTATGATACTCAGTTGCTGTCGTGAGTCTGAGGCGTTGGCAAGATTGACCAGCCACGCTGTCGGTTGGGAGCTCGATCCGTGAGTCTCACTGCCCGAGTGCCAGTGTTTACCCATTCCTGGGAGTACTTGATGCAGCTGATTTACTGCAACCATCGGTACGGGCTCTGTGATTGCAGCCGATGCACTTCGGTGCAACAGACCACGACAAGCGTCACTCATGCAACACATGACCATTCGCATACTGAGCAAAATTGCCAGAACCGCGCCGAATCCGATTCCGCACAACGAAAGCTGTGAACATTTTTCAAGTTTTGCACCCGCTGCAGCCATCGTTCCACAAATACACAATCCACCAACACCATAAAGTACCACTAAACATAGAGCAGAAACAAATTGAGGCACATCGTACAGTCGCTGTTGAAAACCGTATGTGAGTAGTCCTCCAACTGGGCTACTATTGGAGGTAATTGATGGATAGGCGGTATTAGCCACTGGTCCTGGTGTGTGAGCTATCGCAGGTAATCCTCCACCTGCATGTGACGGGCCCATACTAGCTTCCGCGGTCAACTTTCCTTTTATAACCTGTTTGCTACTTAACGGTGTTGGCTCTCTCCACAACCAAAGTCGTATCCACTCAAGAGTAACAATGGCGAGCATGATTACATTCATCAGAACTATCATCACGCTTATCATTTGACATCCCTCTTTCATTTTGGCGATCGCAATGAGAATGGTGATGATGCCACAAGCGACCAGTAGTAATGTTGAAAAAGTCGTGAAACAACAGAGACAACGCGTGACCTGATAAGTTTTGTATCCAGGATATCGTGTTTCCGGTTTTTTCTCGTTTGTTTTAGTAGTTGGATAACCGTACTGTCCAAGGTCACCGGGTGGAGGTAATGATGGTAACTTTTCTGACCCTTCGCTCACTGATCCCATTGTTTTAAGCCTTTTGAAGGCATTTTGACTAACTGATCGTCCACTGGAGGATTGTTGTATCATTCTTGGAGCACTGCTGCTTGACTGCTGAGGGAGAACGAAACTCTCATCATCTGGATGAGACATCCGCGAAGAACCAGGTTCCTGAACGCTTGGTGGCATTCTGGGCACCTCGATATTTCGCTGTTCTGAAACTTGCTGAGCGGGTTCAAATGGAACGGGCAAAGGATCCGGCATTGAACCTTCTACCATAGTGGATCTAGACGGTTCCGACATAGGTTGGTCCGATGTAGCAGATTGTACTCCAGATCCTTCTTCCCGTATGGGTTTATTCCAGTTACTTTGTCGAAAATTGAACGAATAATTCGGGTTCACTGGAGCATTTTCAACGGGCTTTGTATTCAACACACGGACACATGGTTTGATAACTCTTGTTTGCTTTTGGCCCGTGTTATCCGAGTACAACTCCAGTCTAGTTTGTAGCATGTGCCTGGAGCTAAGGTTATCAATATCGGTGCTTCTTAGCGGTTGATGAAATATCTGGCTCTGGTAACATGGATTAAAATGCGACTGGCACTACAGAAATGTTTATTATTATTAAGTTGTTCGATTCTTTCCGGTCAGCACATTTGAATCTGCTGCCGATCGATCGTGTATCAGTCTGCTAGTGAACGAGCCTAGTTCGGTGAAAATAGCTGTCACGAGAACTACACATTCGACTTATTTTCTTTCAGAGAGACGACAAACTACCTGTTAAATAGTGTTTGTAACAAATTTAGATTTTTATGGTGCTACATTGTGATATATCGGTGGTGTGTCACGTTATACCTACTACTTGACCTTTATCCGCATAGTTTTTGACATAACGATCTCGGTTGGTTACTCGCGTAACGTAGTTTCGAGATGTCATCGTTTCAAAGTAAAGAGGCTTTCCTCATCTACGGTTTGGCCTACCGGTTTACCGTTTTTACGGTCTCGTCGGTTGCGATTCGTTGAATAGCAATTAAACGAAAAAACTAGATCGAGGCTAAAAGTGTAAGGTCAAACACACTTATCTGTCGCTCATCGAAACGGCGACAAACAGCGAATCAAGATTGACAGCCTTGCACACACTGTATCAGCTTATGGTCCATTGTAGGCCTTGCCCCGAGTGACCTCTTGATGACGAATTTGTGATGACGCTTCAATATCCGGGGTGGGAGGGGGGCGTTTATCAGATGGAATACGTGAACTATCTGTAGCAGGTGTTTGGCGGTCGATGAGACCAATTTGTGCTGTCTCTCGGGGTCGTGTCGGGTCACTTTGCACATTAAATCCTCGTTATATTTGAGGACATGTTCACAGGTACAAAGATCGATTAGTTTTGCCATCTACAGATGAACCATTGGATACAATGTGAAGACGGTTCTGTTTTCCACTTTTTTTTTACACTAGAACGACGACAACTGTTTACTACTCAATACGACTAGAAATGGTCAGCGAAGGGATTTAATTTCAAAACTAATTATGATCGCTGATAATTGAATTTTGCCGACCTGGCTCTCAACAATTGAACTAACTCCTCGTATTCATGGGATCACCTAATCGTACACTAATAACCATCGAAATATTTGTAAAAACTCAGTAAAACCATTCGTCCTAGTACAAGAGTAATGAGAACAGTATTGATTTTTTCCATTAAAATGATGACAGTTTTCTGTTCATTCCAAAAACACCAGTTAAATTTAATGAAAAGTGTCACATCATTTCAAATGTTTCCACATAACTTACAAATTAGCGTTGAGATTTTTTGCGCACGATGCCCAACCACAAGGGTCGCATATTCATCTTTTGTATTAAAGACAAGTTTAAGTGTGTTTATTTTTACGATTTACAGTTTGTCATTTTTTGCTCTTTTATCAGTAACGATAGTATTAGGGTGTAACAGATAAAGCATCCAACTGTAAAACATTTTCCACACAACTGCTCGATCCGGAATATGGGGAAAGCGTTTTGTGCTAATCGATTCATTCATAGCTTCATAGCAAATCCAGGTATTTGAAGCATTGACCTTTAAGATATTCTCCCAACCATCAACTGATCTGGACGAACATCGATGGCTGTACATTTGAGGCCTTTTGACAATGATATCAATCCTACGTTTATTCTTATTGTAAAACTCAATATAGGTTAGCATTCTTTTTTCGAATACCCCTCATATGGCTTCTTTTTGTCAGTGTGTTATGAAAATTAGCAGCTGTGTACTTAGTAACACTGTAATAACTTCCCTTTTGATCGGTTTAGTCTAATCGGACAACTGTCTCTTGCAACAAGTGTACTTCTTTGTGAATCTCTGATACTAATCCATTACGGTTTCTATTGGACATTTCCTGCTTAGTTGTTTCTTTCCTCATCGGTAACTCTACTGATAAATGGTTTTGGAAAAACGTTGTTATGTGTTATGCCGTTTGACATAATACTATCCGTTGTACAGGTGTGGAAACGTATTGTAACTATAGTTTTTATTAGAGTCAACAACCACCGGAAAACGTTACCGAATTTGTCGTTTTCTTGGTTAGCATATAACCTACGAGTTTGCATTGATATTTCGGGAGCATTCTATTGTTTATCAATGGTCGATGGAAAAAATCGGGTCTACGTGTTTTGCAGTTTGCAGGACATTCCTCGAATATTTTATTCACGTAAGTAGAAGAATCCGTGATTCTGTTGGTGAGACTATATTTATAATGAAACCGCCGATCTTTTATCGGATAAAACCGTTTGTTATCCCTCAGGATAGTTAATCCAAACTTTGCATTCCAAAAAAGCCCAACGAATTGTTCCTTTTTACCGTATCCTTGATCATAGTGTAAATCAATATGATTTCTAGCACCCTCTGTAATGAACTTCAATTTCTACATGCCTCACACAATTCTGAGCACTTTATACACACCAGTAAACAGCATAATGGGACCGTCAAAACAACGAATTTGGCCTGCGCTCGGTTATCAGACTAACTGCAACGCAGTGAAATAGTTACCAGGGTCAATGAGTTAAAAACGTCGGTCATGGAGAAATTTCTGTTGAGAAATTCTGCTTGTCAGTCAGTCCGAGGATCATTTGATGGATTCCATATGACACTGATTGGCCGCGTAACTGAGTCCAAATGTGAGGTTTTTCAATTCCTGACATGGCTTTGTAACTCAGCTGGTAGAATACATACCGAGTTTGGGCATGCTGTTTTTGTCGCTGGTTTGAATCTGACCAAAGCCCAGACTTTTCGCAATTGGTTTGTTTTTCAACTTCACACACACTTCTTATAAGTAACACTCTCTTTTGTATGTCATTGCACACGACAGAACAGTGTAATGTGGTGTATTGTATGCACACACAGAATTCAAGCATGGACTATCCAACTCAGTCAAACTACTCTTGGAAAACTACCCACCACGAGGCCGATCTGTTGGTGTCGTTAGTTTTTAAAATAAGGTTTAACCCTCGGTTCACTTTGATGTTGTCCTCAAAGACTGTAGAACTTTGCTTTGATAGGTAGCTGTATATTGTCAGCTAATACAAAGTACTAGATAAATGTTACATGTATGAACAGCAAATTTGCGTCGAGAGTACACAATTCCTCCCTTCAGATTAGTGTTATCCAGAGTTTCACGCATTTTAAAAGCCCCCTCTCGACTTAATTTCCTGATCCTTGTGTACACTGGCTGCAAATCATTTGTCAATCTTTCGAATCGTTTGTGGTAAGACAAGCCCTCTGTTGCAACCGTTGTTCGTTATGGCTTTTGTGTTTTATCTGTGAACTGTTACCAAATCAACACTTACGGCCCACAGCAAATGTACCTTTGTTTTAGCATGTTGTTATCAGTTTAGTTTCCTCCACCTATTGATGCTTTTTTTCCCAATGTTTTGTGTGCCACAACCGTATTTCATTATTGAATGCCTCTCGTTTAAACCATGGTGTAAAAGGTAGCGTCTTTCCAAGTGATGGGTTAAATTATGGCCTCGATTTTTTGATCATCCTGTTTGTGATCCCTGGTAGAAACTGTGGAACATGGATAGGTTACATGAATCTGCCTGGCCGTTTTTTTTATAACCTCAGTTAGGCTGGTGATACTAAAGAGGTTCGTGAGTTCTTGTCACATTTTAATTGGAAAGACACCGATACTATTGGGTGTTAGTCAGTAAGTCACGTCTCACATCCTCTAGATGCTTTCATTATCAATGAATTTAGTACACTTCACTGAATCCGTTTCGATAAACAGTGGCATAATCCGTCACTTTTCAATACACTGGCCCATTTACGAGTTTCATGTCATCAGATAAGGCTACTCAATGGTACTGTGGGAAAATAGGTGATTTTTCCCTTGTAAGCGTTCACCAGCTCCGTTTCAATTGTAGTTCGCAATAGACCCTCAATTCAACCTCCCGTTTCACTCTTATAATCAATCATTGCTTGCTATCTGTTTGATCTGGGTTGCCGCACTTGTTTACGTATTCCATTGACCCGGCTTTCAGATCAGTTCGTTGCAATCTCCTTTTGGTTATCTAATTAACACTAGTATTGGAGTACCATCAGCTTTGGAAGATAACAATGAGCAGACTGAAGAGGGTATTGTTTGGAAAGCCGTTTAATCAGCTGACACTTTGTTATCACGATTATCTGGGGCACAACGAATTTCGGTTTGATTTATACAAAGTACTATCCATTTTCAATGAAACAACTATACGTTTCTCTTTGCCCATGACCATCTTGGTTAAAATTAATCATTTTACAGGTTTTTCAACATAATATACTACTGTCTACCTTTTGTACAGATTGGCTTATCATCTAAGTTTTTTAATGTGGTCTTTTTACATGATGCTGCTACAATTCGCTCAGTTTGTTAGAACAAAATATTCTCCATCTTATAATAAAAGTTTTCATTCTGCTAATTCACGACGTCTCTTACGCTTGCCAGTCATATTGTATCGTTTTTTGTGCTGGACGTGGTTAGATAACTGTTGTGTCTCTGTCACCAACATTTCTCTCGTACTTCATCTTACCGAATACTGCCTGGGGTACGCGCTCTTACGCTATCTGTGAACACATTATACTGGCGAACAGATTCATGTTATTTGTGTTTTTTAAATACAGATTCCCGTTTTATCTGAAACTAGTGTTTGTGTATCACGCTCGGATCTATACAGAGTGGAATTTTGGACAAACTACTTCCTTTATCTGACGCTCTTCCTGTATAAGTAGTGTTGTCCCTTGAGTGTTTTTTTTTAAAAAATTCTTTACCAACCTTTTATTTGCTGGTCATGTGATTTTCCTTCTGGTCTACATTTTAGCGAAAAAATTGCAAGCATAGCTGCTGTAAATATTATCATCCACCGGCCCATCAAATTGAGGCTGTGTTGAAACGTGGCGACGAACAGAAGAAGTTGTTAGAAAGGCAACAACGTCTTTTGGACACTAAGGTCGGTGTTTTTTTCATTCCAATAAGTTCTGCTGACTTTCACACTAATTTCCTATCACACTCAACTAATGAAGTCGTTTGTCTGTACTAGGGTATGCGTTTTTGTTGCGTATGGAATAACGTCAGCCAATCACGAGTATGTATAGGGCGATGACAGTGTAGGGGAACTGAGATGTACTGTTGGCGAAGATAACTTGTTTCAGCGAAATGCGTACATAGTGTTTTTCACTTCCATGTCAGGATGTACAATGAGCGAGCGTCTAGTGAGGTGAAATGAAGAGTTCAGGAGACGTTGCTGGCGTAGTTGGACAGATGAACGACTGTGTAAAATTCAATGGAACAAGTGTGGTAGAAGGTCGAGAGAGGAGAAGGAAATTGTTTATGAATAAAGAGTGAATAGTTTGAAGACTAGTCCATCTTTTGCCTATAAACGCAATCAAACTTAGGCGAACAATTGAACATATCATCTTTTGTGTATGCTACTACTTTGGCGAGGTGGCCGAATTGTGTACTGTTTTGATCCGGTGGGCTATGCTGACTAGGACTCCGGTCCTTCCAGGTGCAACCTTGTCAGACAGGCCAAAGGGGAGCAGTCAGACGAAAAGCAGTTGCACTCATAAGATTGTGTGTTGCACTACTGACCGCGTAGGAGTGCTTAGGTAGTGAGGCACGATCCTATGGGCATACAACAGAACTATTTTTATACTTGTGGCACTGCTGTCTTCCGTATCAGGAAGAACGGGGCTAGAAAGGACACCCTCACACAAAGAGCACTTCGATCGTTCAACGGTTGACCGTGACCGCCAGCGTATTATTCAATACGGTCGAAAAACATTTATTACCTCTCAAAAGCCTGATGTAGCTTCGAGTACATCCACTGTGCACTGCAGTGCTCAGAATCAGACATCAATGTCT
>LUCH01003492.1:29986-68560 GCA_013368495.1 Paragonimus heterotremus
GATGGTGGGGAGAGGTTGATATCGGAACTGACAAAACTCCTCCAGACGATCTGGGAGACTGAAGAGGTGCCTCGTGATTGGTGCTTATCAACAGTAATTCCCATTCCCATAAAGGGGGCCCGAAGTCTATGTGACAAGGAAGTATCACTGGAGGTCTCGAAATAATACTCAGTTTATTCACAATACCTGAGAGTGACAACTATAGTGACCCATGAACTATAGTGAGTTAGGAATATATGGCATAAAGTATCTTACAAATTAGTTGTTATCTGTTAGCTATGAGTTCTGTCTACTTGTCTGTTGAAACCGAAGGTATTCAACAAATTTTAGGCAGATCCGATCCGTCTGCCGGTAGGTCTTGAAACTCCGTTTCCTAAAACGATCAAACATTCCGCTCTCACAAAACCTAATAAGTATACCAACGCAGGGCATTACATTATTGTGCATATCCTGTGTTGTACTTTTCAGGAACTGCTTAAATAATCCGGAAAACAAACAGCACCATTCACCGCCTGTATTCTGCCAATGTGTTTTCTGGTGCACAGTCCACAATACGTTAAATGTTGGATTAGGGCAACAAGTGTTTAGCTCTTGTGTTTGATGTGAGACGGCTTCGTCGTCTCAACGGCTTTCCAACCATTTTTGAAAAATCAGGGCAGAATTCTCGAGTCATCTTATCGTGAGCACATGAGACAGGACTTAGTGTTTGACCATTCGTCCTTACACATCAGTCCGTTTGGAATGATTGCGGCTGAGTTGAATCTCACGGCGAAGTTTGTCTGCAGGGAAAAAACATTTCAATTGCAACTCACAGTATTGTTCACCTTGCCGATTACCCCGCATCGTGCGCTTCATTACTGAAATTTCATGCCTGGCTAGTCAATGTGTCTGTAACAGACGTTAGTCGGGTGGTCAAAGAGACGAACAAGTATCTTGCAAACAAACCGATAATCCCAGTGACACAACTATGGAGCATTCATGAACCCTGTTGTGGTATGCCTACAACAAGAAGAATGTTTGTTTACGATCCATGCTGTTGTAGGACAGTGAAACTGAGATGCTGTATCCGTGGAATGTGCGGTATGCGAGCCAGTTACATCTGTAGTATGGAGAGCGTCTTTTGGGTATTTGGTGGTGGGACGTGGTTCCAAACACTGGGTTACTTCGATGAGCATATATAGACGGGTTTGAAGCCATGCTGTAGCTTACTCGGTTTTGTTTGCTGGGACATATTCGTTGTACGACCGATGAACGGATTATGGAGCCGCTGCTGTCAGGACAACTGAAAGCAGTCAGGCGAAACCCTAATGCTCACAGGGTGGGTTATCAGAATGTCATCCAATCACGTCCAACGTCGTTATATCCTTTTTTAATTTCTGGAGGACCTGTCGTAGAACCGGACTACGATTCGGACGGATGTCCGAAGGTTCGATGAGTGACAGCTGCGTGATCGTGAATTCAAGCGCACGGTGCGCAGATGA
Organism: Paragonimus heterotremus; assembly: GCA_013368495.1. NCBI lineage: Eukaryota > Metazoa > Platyhelminthes > Trematoda > Plagiorchiida > Troglotrematidae > Paragonimus > Paragonimus heterotremus. The sequence goes on from LUCH01003492.1 coordinate 31,468, forward strand.
ACTATAGGTGCAATAGGTGATGGTAATATGACTACATAACGTTGAGATGAGTGCACCGTTGACTGAGCCGGCTGTCTTAAATTGTTGGGTCATCATCGTGCCCATAGCGGACGGAAAAAGAAGGTGCGAGTGAATTAACTCGATTATGTACGAAAGACAGAGAGAGTACAATGGTGAAACCTAGAGTGAGGAAAAGGATATATAAATATATATTCATGCAAAATACTGTGCAAAGTGTTGCGTCAAGACTGGGGCATTTCCAATCCTACTTTCTTTATTGCAGGTAATCCGCTTGAGACTGTGAACAGTTTCACATACTTGGGTAGCACCATCTCGTCAGCCTGTAATATTGCTGATGAGATATCAGCAAGGATTGCGAAGACACGAGTTGTCTTTTCCAAACTGCGTCATCTGTGGCGTCGGAAAAACGTTCGATTGTCGCTGAAAGGAAGGGTATATAATGCTTGTGTGCGTTCCATTTTGCTTTATGGTTCGGAAACGTGGCCTGTTCACAAAGAAGATATCAACAGGTTTGTTGTGTTTGACCATCGTTGTCTCCGCCAGTTGGCCCACATTAAGTGGACTGATTGCGTGGGAAATGTGACAGTTCATCGACGCATATTCCGGGATGCGCGATCAATTGGCCAACTAATTACGGTACACAGCTTGCGATGGTTGGGTCACGTACTCCGTATGCCATCTGGTCGTTGACCGCCCCAGGCATTCTATAGTGAGACCACCAACAGTTGGGTAAAACCGCGTGGTGGTCAAGCAACAACGTGGTCTCGAAATATGAAGACCTTGACTGCTCCATTGAGCAAAGTGGGTAGGTGTTGCCTGCCTGGATGGAGTCTTCATGATCACTCAAACCGCTGGTTAGAGATGCTATCGGAGATGGCGGTGTTTCGCAGTCAATAGCGTACCTGTAGACATACCATCCTCTTAGTCTCCTGTTGTCAACTTTTGACTTTCTTAGTGTTGTTTTCTTCTGAGATATTCCACGTCACTGTTGAGGTGATCGGCTGCCCGAGCCATAGTACCTTTTGGTCAGGCTCATGGCTGTTATGATGATGTTGATGTACTGTGAAGAAACTGCTAACATGTATATCCTGCTTTTGAAATACTTTAACAGACTCATCTGATGATATGGTATAGTTCGATATGAGTATAAGTTCCAGTTGGGGGCAATGTTTCTAATCTTTCGTCGTATGGTCTATTTTGTCTTGTTTCTGTCTACCCTTCGAAGTAGCCGGGATTCGAATCTACGGCCCTACATTCAATGGTAATCATCGTAGATATGTGCTGGAATATCACGTGTTCATGTGTGCATTGTTCTTTCTTCTGTTGCATCCTGTTCGCCATAACAACGCAAAACGTCTTCCTGCTATTTCTCTACAGGCGACTGATTATTTTCAGGATTTTCACATTTGTGATTTATTAATAATCACTGCATCCGTAGCCACTTGAAATGTGAGCAGATCTTGAGTCAGTTCCAAACAGACCATTACTTTTGAATCACAAGAGATAGGTCACTTGTTTCAACTCTTCACAAAAAGCGAATCGCCATTGGATCCTAATATCTATTGATCTATGTGCATTGTTCCGCCGTATGGCTGACCCGAGCGGTCACGCCAATTTTATCTCGCACGTGCCTGTGAGCACAATCTATTTCTGCACTTCAACGAGAACTCTGTGCTCACCAAACGCATTCCCTCACCTCGGTTATTTTGGACCATTGCCTAGTGCGTCTGAGACCCCTCATCAAACCCTGATTCAGTATTGGCTCCTACCCTTTGTGTTTGAGTGTCGCTGGCTTAGTGTGTGTGCGTGTGTGTTCATGCGTAGTCCTAGGAGCCAATAAAGTGCGTTCATTATGTGTGCGTGCGTGCGGTTCGACGACGTTCCGTCTGGTGTGTTCACTTAGGTTTCACTGTGTGTATATCGTTCATTCATGCACACAGTCGGAGGCCGACCTGTGTATGTGCACCTGTGCAGTTGTCAACGTGAACATGCTAACGGTCAACATCAGTAGACTCGTGGCCACATCTATACCGGGTCACGTTTGCGCATAGAGTATATGCTACTGTACCCCCGTGGGACCTGCAAATCGCCAATCAGTTGCTTGAATACTTCGCCCGTCGTTATTCTGGATTTGTTTGATATCTGCAACTGCTCACGTATTTTTTGTTCCAGCCAATCACAGATACACGCTACCGTCCACACTGACCTTGTGTAAACCCTTCATATTTGACCCTCAGGTTTCAACATATCTGACCATGCAGCCACCTTCTCAATCGGGGAGCGCGTTTCCAAATCTTTCTCAAGCTGTTTGTGGATCCGGACTTCCTTGGCCACCGACTAACCCACTACAACCGGCATCGGTTTATGGCACATATTTGACTGCTGGACAAACCTTGCCTGCTACCCTTAACCCAATGGCTGCATTATCTACTCAGTTCGCGTCTGTTTCTGACCCGAATACATCCGCTCTGTTTGCTGCAGCAGCAGCTTTACAACAACAGCAACAACAGACTATAGTTACCCCTACACTAATTTCCGTGTCTCCCACTGCCAAATCGTCGCTTGTCAACGGAACTGGAATTTTGGATTCATGTACCACAGGTCAACAGTCTTTTAACGCTCCTTCCCGGTCGACACAATTGCCAAGTGTGTCCACGAATGGGCACCATTTAGGTCTTCCACCTCGAGTTGTTACTGGATCCGAAGTAAGTCATAGCAGTCACTTACATCATAATCTTAATCGTCACCCATAGTCGTTTGATTGATTCGGTCGACCCATTACGTGTCGGCTTTTAATGTTTGTGACAAACGTGTCCGCCTTTTTTATGAATCAAAACGCTCTCGTTCCCCACGACTCTTAGATTCAATCGGTTCACTTCATTTTTAGTACCATTCTCTACCACCTCCTTCATCCGGTCTGGTCCATCAGGTGTGAGTCTGATAGCGTTTTGGCCCGCTCGCGCACTCGTCCTTTCGCCCTCTCGCTCGCTCCAGTTAGTGTTTAGTGTTGGCGTGTGACACGTGGTGTGATTGATTTTAATCTACCACCACTGGTGCTTTTGTCTGCTGAGCTAAGCTTTTGCTGCCGTATCTAGAAAGACATAGACATAGGTTCGGTCAGAATTTTAAGATGTTTATTGTTTTCAGTTTTTTGCGCAGCAGAATGGCCATGTGACACAAGGTCATGCTGACCAAACCTACCACGTATAGGACATTCATATCAACCGGGACGGTGTGTTGGATGATCATGCGTTACTTTGAACCACCACAAGCTCTGTGCTCGGAAAACAACTTATTGTCATCATCCGGTGTCATTCTTCACATCTTTTTAAGACCTAAGATATCGGTTGGGCGTTGTGTTAAAGTTATTCAGGTTAGAAAATGTTCGGTTTTGAAAGAACTTCACTGTAGAAGGTTTTGTTTAATTACAAGAGCTGGATCGTTGAGTGCTGTGCCAGTTCATTCGCTACTCAGAGGCGGTTTCATTGTTGTGCCCGGTGCAACCGGGAGCGATCTCCCAATCTTCCCCTTCTTTTGTTTTAACTAGACTGTATGCAACCCTGGAAGTTAGTTGAAACATTCGGAAGTACCCACTGAATTGGCGCAAGAACAGTAAAATACTGAACAGGATTTGGTTTTTATGTTTGACCGCTAAATTACTCAATATGACTATGATTGCCAAGGTGAGTGGGCTAGTATGTCAATTCAGTAATTTAATTTCGGACTGCGTAATCACAACAGTTACGCAATGGTTGCCGTAAATGGTGCGTTCGATTTACTGTTTGCCAGGGGAGATTTGACACCCGTGCACGCATCTGTTTAATGCAGAGGTCAGAGTTGCGTAATCAGATGCCTTGACGACAGCTGACGTTCCCCTGTTAACAGTCTGTAGACTGAAGGGTTTTTTGGGAACAAACGTTACATAGCTGTTAGCAGTCGCACAATTCACATCCCTTCTGTTGACGGATTTTCTAAAAATTGTTTGTTTTCGTGTTCACTCGAGTGTGTGTTGGTATGCGAACGTAATGTATCATCATCATCGTAGACAGCAATACATCAATGGTTCACACTGATGTTTAATTGCCACACAACCATGAAGAAGAAAAAGCAAATTCTGTATGGGAAGAGAGGAAAAAAAGGGAAAGGGGAAAGGACTTAACCACTAAAAGATAGCTACGTCTACATTCAAACATACAACATCAAGGCGCCTACACCTTGCAAACAAACAACCGAGGTGGAAGTGAAAATGAGGTGTCATCAGCAAGACAGCTTCCTCACAGCTTTCACTGTTTCCGCGTCATTAAGTGAAATCACTTCACAGACAACTCGGTCAAACAACGACAACATTCACGCCACTGAGCTCGGTTAGCCGCCATCTCACCTAAAGTTTCAAGCCATCGACTCTGTGAGTCGCGAGGGCTCCAGCCCGGAAGACGAACCCGACATAGATTTTGACAACATTGGGAAGCTGATTCCCCAACTCTTACAACGCAAGCCGTTTGCTCTCATGTAACACGCACTTTTAGTTAAGAAAACAGGCACGGTTTGGCTTCTGGCCCGCACAGATCCAACGTACATATTACACGTTCTTGGACAAAACAAACAGTCTGTCATTTGCTATCGCTTAACAGACTGGGGCTTGGTATTGAAGGAGCTTGGCCCCTGCTATTTATTCACTGCACTTTTTATACACAAGAGCTCGTCATGTGTGTCACCTCACCGACTGATGGTACATCATTTCGCGAGCACTGTAAACAGCTGGACAGAAATGGACAACGTAGTCAGTATGACCTTACTCTGTGAAAGAACGACGTTTTCTTTGCAAGGCATCTTACAACTATGTGCAGGTTTGTCCCCATCGATCAGCCCACTATGATTATCAATTCGAAATGTCCGGTCATTTTGGAAAGGCGAACTTTCTTTCATTGTAGCTGGAACCATTGACGGTATGGTCTAGAAACACTAGTGTACTCCTCCCAGTTGAAAAGCTAACGACGCATTCGCGTACCGAATCATTGTCGTATTGCGTTGCGGGAATATCCGTGTCATAGTTAAACTGCTCACCCCAGGGTCTGTACACACTTACTTTTTGATTAGACTTCTTGTGACCAAATTATAACTCATTAGTCGTCCACCTTTCGTATTTAAGTCGATCGCCAGACTTTGTTTCTTGACGATCAGCATAACAAGCTCAACAGTGCAATGCTGAATCGACTGAGTTAGTTGGTAGACGAATGACCAGTATTTAGTAAAAATCATGTATTCGATTGACAAGTAGCTTCCCTCACTCTGACTGAGTTGATAATCAGCCACTCTATATGTAATGAAGCCGTGATTCATGCGTACGGGTTTTGCCTTTTCCATAATAGATCCGGGCAGTTAGCCGACGTGTATCGCCCCCTTCCGTTTTTCTGTCCATCATAGCTTAGTAGCTCACAGGTATGCTAAGCGTATTCAAATCGCCTGTGCATAGACATAGCTACTATTCCTACTAACGTAACTTTCATTTCGCAACATTTCTCTCATTACTCAGCCTTGGACATGGTATTATTCACCGGATTTTTCAGGAGCGCTCGAGGACACTGGTCCAATGATGCAGCTGACATCTAAGGGGATTGTTACAGTCGTAAAGGAGGCATAGAACTCAGTGAAACCGTTTGACCTTGTCTTTCCTACCTCGGTCCCATAAAAATACTAATTTCTAGGCAATATATACTTTATTACGTATATAAACCTATGTTAATGCCACGATAATTAGGTTGAACGACGCATTGACAGAAGCCTTAGTAAGCACGTTTCAGACTAGTCGGTTTGTACGGTAGCACAGCTGGAAAGCGTGGTACAAAAATGTGGGTGTAAACCCATCAATTACCCAATATCTGTAGACGATTGATCATTGGGCCGATCCTGAAGGCCCGTGAAATATTGCACTTATTAAGATTAATCACAACGATATTATTGATCATAGCCGCCCCTCCCGTTGTGATTGAAAACAGCCAACAATGATTACGTAAACATGTGATCTATAACGTTCAATTCGAATTTATTCCCATTCCAATCTCCCTCACTTAAAACCGCTGTTTGTCTGCTGTTTTGGGATTGATGAGAATACACCAAATAAAGGTCATTTCAACCTGCGTTCACTAGTCTCACGGTTTAGATTTAATAAGGGAATATTTTAAACTGTAGTTATGATGACAACCGACGTTATCACTGAACAACCAAACAGAAATTCTGAGTTGAGGTTGTTGTTTGGTTCTATAGGCTTGAACCATAATGCTCATTACAGCTGAGTCGTGTTGTTAAGGTTCATATCAGGCCATAAGCATTCATGCTTGTTAAGTGCCAATAGTAGCCCCATCATCTGATGCTCCAGTTGTTTAGATGTCAGACTTATGTGTAGTCTGAAGTGTGCATTCTGACTGCATTTCGTATCTTATGATACCCTGCTAAATTATTGTGTTATGCATATTCAAACTCACGATAAAATTCATTGCCTACTTTGCGTTAGTGTTTTCTGCCACTTTTCACACTCATTATCATCTATGCAATCTGAATGGGTAGATCAATAAAAGATGGCTTTCAGTGAGGTTTATTTAACAGCCGATCACGTGCCACATTGTTCTCAAAATTGGTAGGTTGATGATTCCGTTCTCTGCCATAATTTGTTTTGTCAAACTCTACTTGACAATGCTTGCAATTTTTGTGTGACGAGGCTATTGCGTTGACCCGGTTCTGTGCCACATTGAGCATAACCATAAGGTGTCTTTGTTGGCAGGATAACAGAGGATTCCTGTGTAATTGAGTGTATTCAATAGATCAAAACTCATTCCAAACGTTTACTGTTTTGTACGTTTTGAGGTCAATTTGAGGACAGCACGATCCTATGTATTATTCACTGCATCCATAGCCAGTACAATTTCGATTGACCTTAAACGCGTTCTGACTACTGTCTGTACACAGGTAGGTCACCACCTGTCACAGTGTAACCTCCTAGCCTTATCCACCCGACATCCTTTGTTCTAAATAATGTGCATTGCGCCTAGAATCCAGTCTCATTCCACGCTTGGTTCGATCATTGTGTCCAAATCAAAGCGTTCTACTGTGACACGTGTGACGGTCGTCACTATCATTTCGTCTACATCCTTCAAAACTGTTTGGTCGCTTCATTTCCCACGATATGTGCTGATACGTGGTCATGACTTAGCCAGATTAGCATGTTTTATGCTCATCCAGTGGTTGTGTGAGAAGGAAAATTGTGGGCTTGCTCCCCTTTCGATTAGCCTTTGGGTTAGCCTACTGATTTGGCAGCATATTTTGTTCCCCTAACGAATGTTGTGTGTGTGTGCCAACAATTCCAATAACAATACTGCATGTTGTTGTGACCTAGCTTATTTCGAACTCGACTGGGCTGTTTCATGCCTTCCAACTGTTCGATGTTGTCTGAACTGGCTTTTAGCTGTGTTACGCGTTTCCGTTGGTTTTGCTTGCCATCCACAAATGTGCTTTTATCGTTGTTCAGCTGCAAGGCTTGTTTTCAGCGCTTTGCCTCTGCAATCGGCACAGTTAATTCTGTCCATGTTACTGCTATCTGCAAATTACGTCTTTCAGACGTGATCGCTTTTGCCTCAATCAGCCGCCAATATGACCATTGAGATTGCAGCTAATCCTAATACAATCACCACGACCACTGACATCGCCACCGCCAGTGATCTAATTTGTTGGTGTTTCCGTTTTGTTCACGTTCCCGTTGTAATTTCACCGTGTGTTAGCGCATTCCGTGGTTATACTAACCTGAATGATTTGGTCACGTGTTCACGTCAAGGTTACCCACCTGGGCGTGCGTACGTGTGCTCGCCTGCCATGCCTATCCTATTTAGCTCGGTTATTGCCCGTGATCGTTCTGTTAAACGGGTTTCACTTTTTGCTTCCTCACTGGTTTGTTTTGCTTCAGCTCACGTATTTATCCACCTATCTATCCTTCCGTCTGTCCACCGATGCTGTGTGTAAGATCGTAGGCTTTGTAGTATACGATGGTTCCACGATTGTGAGCCAGTTGGCATCCCGCTCGCCTCCAATTCATTCAGATCTTACCATCTTTCCAATCGCAAATTCGACAGACACAACAGATTATTGCAGCTGCTATTCAGGTCGCCACGCAATCACGCGACTTGGTGAGTTCTGCGAACGTGCGAGCTACTACTGCTGGTGTCTTGCTGCCTCCTGGTACTGCAACCGCTGCTTTTGAGGTTGGGTCAATGCCTACCCTGCCCACGTCATCGTTCAGCACTGGCAACTTAACATCACAGCCACCACCATCATCAGGAGCAGCATTGGCCTCTGCATCAGCCAATCATGAAGTGCCCACGATGGCCAACACTTCTCTGACCAAAGTTGTTCGGGCTGGCATGAAGCGTGAGGCTGTCAGCGTTTCGAGTGACGCCTGCGGAGTTGGTTTGGATTTGCATGTGGGTGTTTTGCTTCTACATATATACGCCTTGTTTGCTTTTTTTTTTATCATTGCGTTTGGGCCTTCGCATAACCGATTTTCTGCATTTGTATTTTTGGTGGTAAACTGTTTTGTGAGCAACATTTTACCGTACATACACACACACACACACACACGCGGAAGCTAGCTTGTCACACGAATCACGCTGGCTTAATTCCATGTCCAGGTCCCTGTGAGTCCTTGCAATCAATCGCTTGTCTCGCTTTTTGCCTTACTTCACAAACTCGTTGTCGCTATCGTCGTCGTCGACTCGCCTCGCACAAAACTGCACACTTGCGATTCACTTTGCCTTGATGAATTGTACGCGCATCCGTGTGTGTGTGTGTGTGTGTGTGAATTGATTGCCTGCTCTGCCGCATGTTTCCCCGGTGTTCACATTCTCTCCACGTACACCACGTGACGCGTGGCGTTAATGTTATCCAAACTCACAATCGGTAAGCATGCGTGCTTGTCGGTCGTCGCCTGCCGATACCACATTTGCACATACTAGTGCTGATTTGGTCATAGATTTACGACTGACAGACGTGTGTTACTCAAGGTTCTGTTCGAAGAATGGATGAGTAGATAGCCAAAAAATCCTTGTTACTGTTCCCAATATGGACTCACTTATTTGCTCGGGATTAGTTACCTAACAATGAAGGTGGCTTGTGTGACCTAATTATCTAAACCCACCTTCACCACTTTGTTGAACTAACCTGACCGTCATAACCGTTGAAGTGTACATTTTACATTTTCTTGCTTTCTCTGAACTTTTTAAAAAAAATACTCTTGTTGAGCTACCATGCTCCGGCGTTATCGACCGAGTTTAGACCGGGACCTTATTCAGTTTCGGTTTGGGACCGTGTCCGTTTGAACTCTGGCTGAGAGTGCCGTTGATTCTGGCTGTAGTCCATGAAGCAGCATATCAACAAACAACTATACGTCTGTAGAGAAGAGAATCGAATCAAAAACAATAGAAATTAGTGGAGAAGTGTCAATAATTTCGTGGATATCAACTCACCTTTAATTGCGGTACACTGTCACGTTTAAGATATTTGCCAACCGATGATGTGGCTGGCGCTGGCTGGTGACATTTATCAGTCTTGCTCGGAGGAGTGATCAAGGCTTTCCTTGATCGAGATCACATTATCACTTGGTCACGGTTGGCAGCCGAGCTAAACAATTTATGGTGTGTCAGACGTCCCGTCGCATATAGATTATCTGAACCAACTAGCGCAGACTTGGCATTTTCATGGTTTCCGTGTTTGGTTGTAGTTTTCCCAACTACGCGCCGACTGGCTGTTGCATTGCTCACACTGTCAGTTCATTTTACTCAGGCTAACAGGCGGAGATAAAGATCGTGGATTACCGAGAACTTGCACGCCGTTTCCATACGATCGGGCCAGGCCTGTGTTCTACAGGGCAACACTGAGTACACACCCGCATGATGATTCCTCTCCTTAACCGACAGTCAGTTATAATGCTGTTGATGAAGAGTAAAAATTCCCCTCGCTGTTTCAGTGCAGAAAAAGTCATACTGTGATATGTTAACATTTCGTTTACTCTCATTAATCGCACACCTAAGACATGCTGGTTATGTAACAGGTCACCAAATTGACCAATTCAGCTCATTCAAAATATCGTTACGCAATCAGAACCCGAAGCTACTGGTCTTTAGCGAAGTTATCCTGATCAGAAGTCACCAACCGAGGCTATGTGCACAAAATTGGTTGAAACAATCCATTGGATTGCCATGGTGTTGAAGGCGTAATACTTAGTGTGAATTTGCGTGTATCCATACCCTGTCTATCTCTAAATATCTGTCGTATATAACCTTCATATCTTACGTTTGCGACTGATGAGAGTAAACAAAATGTTAACATATGGCAACATATGTCTTCTTTCTGCACTGATGGAGTTGCTAAAATGAACCCAGTGTTCCAAGCCTTCGTTATTGTCATTTACACGAACTGATGAGACGATACTGCTCAAGTAGGAGTGCTGTTGTTCTAATGCTTATCGTAAGGGGAAAGACACGACTGAAACGTTTGTGAGTAGGTCAGATACCTGGCTGTTCCTGTTGTTTTGGTCCTCTCCTCGTATTTTGAAGGCTACCCCGCTGATCTCCGTGGTTGTCTTGTAAACAATCAGGACGAGACTAATATACCTGTAATTGTCGTGTTGTGTTTCGACATTTTTTCGAAGATGGGAGTAAGGGCTGATCAGCGTCAGTCGCGAGATCGCACTTCGATATTCTAGATGAAACGAAGGACCATAGCCTGGTCAGTCTATCACACTTATTTCTTGAAGAGTGAGTCAAGTTCTTGATCTGGGCTTTGTGTACTAAGACTGACTGAAAGGCTACATTCCCATGTTATTGTGGCGCTATCAGAAATTCTCGGCAAAAGTGCACATCTCGTTCATCATCTAGAATAGTCAATTCCTTCAGCTATCTTTGGAATTTCGTCCCTAGCCATTATCGATGGTTTGTCTTGCTAAAACGTACCTCTTTCTTTGGAAGGTAACTTTTCAGTCACTACAGTTCCATAGTTCCTTCAAGATGCCCATGAAGACAGACCTGCTGTAGTACTGTTCATAGTTGAAGATGTATTTTTCAGGGGATGGCTCATGGCGAACTTTGTCCTCTGGGACTCTTGCATGATCTCCCATATGTCCAACCGTATTCGTTCAGAAGACAAAGATCACCGCTTAATTATCGACCTATACACACATCAACAGTCTAGTGCGTATACGCTCCTCATTCCACATGTCGTGATGGTCTTCTCAGTGAAAGTTTACTTTGATGCAGTAGTATTAAATCAACGAACACAAGAAGTGTTCGTACGGTTTTGTGATCGTCATTTTTGCACTTATGGGTTTATAGTAAGCAGGTATCGAATAACTTCGGTTAATCGGATACCAGATTGTGTACTCTGCATGCCATCGCAACAAGCTGCCTGCACAGTATCAGATGGCTTTAGGATTTCGTCGTGCGGTACACATGCTGACGAGCATTTTCTCTCTTGAATTATCGAGCTAGACATTGTAGGTGACACTTGCATGTTGGTGTACATCGATCTTGGTCGTTATGTGGTTCTTGTGTTAGAGGCAATCTGATTGTGGCATCCACATCGGACCAACGGACCTTGTATATCTTTTAGCTTTTGGCAAATTGTTCTTCTTATCGTGGCAACATTCATCATTATTTATTTGAAGGAGCTGTGCTGTGGACTTGGCAATTAATTGTTCGCGATCGTTATTAAATCTGGAGAGATGTCCAGCTACCGAAATGAATTCCGACCGTCGGAGTGCCTTGATCATGAAAAGCGTAACAATATCCAGCCGAATTGTGGTCCTAACGAATGCAAACTTTCGGCGTTACACTGTTGACTCGTAGTTAGGATGACAATGTTAATTGTAATATATAGGCTCTTCAGTAGGTCTAAGCTGCTTTGTATTGTTCAGGTCTAGAGATACTCAGCTCGCACGTGAATGAAAAAATCACTGTGGTAATTGTAGGCTGGGATGTCTCACAATTTATTCGGAGTGAAATGCTGGTTCTGTCTATTTGTCTGCCTATTCACTGTTTGTTGTGACACACAAAGAAGCTGGTGACTCGTTATTAGAGACATCGATCTACATACTATGACCAGTATGAACTATCGAACATGTCTGTCTTAACTGGATTACATCCGTTATTTAAGATAAGAGCAGCTTGTGAAAACCCTGGGAAAATTAGCATCCATCACTCATCATCAAGTGACTACAGAAGGTGGATGCCAAGGAATAACAGCCGAATCCCCGTTCTGAAGAAAGAGGTGCAAACCAGTTTTCTACTTTCCCTAACAAACACCGCCAACGAACAATCAATGGGTTTATTGACTGCACCGATTCACATTATATTTGGTGGATCGATTTACACTTTGAAGTCACTTGGATACAATAGTATACCGACCAAGCGTGAAACCATGCTCTCAGCTTTCTGTTCCCTTATCTCCGTTCCAACTAGGATCTACATGGAACTGTCATACACATTCCACACTCAGAATGGCCTCCGTCAAGGCTATCCACCTTTCCCACTCTTATCATTTTTTTGGTCTTAGTTGAAGTAACATAACCGTTTATTATGCCAATCGAATTCAAGCGCTTACTTTATGCGTTAGAGCTATCAAATTCGTCCACATTAACTATAAGTTATTAGAAGTTATTAACTAGTTGTTATGCTGTATGACGTAGTGTTGGAAGTGCACTTCGGGCATGTTTACCCTCAAAACCCGGGGATTTTGTGTATAATGCAACAGTTTGAGTAGCGTTGTTTCACAGCTATGAACATGACCATTAACTGAGAATAATATGCGTGTTATTAGTTTTACCTTGGGCTACATGCATCGGATTACGTCATCGGGTCACTAACGAGGAAGTTATGAGACGAATTTTTGACAGTGAAGACTAAACAGGCGCATTCACGTAAACCCTGAAAATAAGTGGATTTAAATGGCCAGACTATGTGTTGGTACACAAACTCACACTGTACATTCTTTTCGGAACGTCGTGGTCATTGACCGTTAGCCTGGCAAAGGAAACGATGGTGTTCACAAGAAGCTACGGATCGTATTCCTTTCATATGCTGAGGATTCGGTAACTCGAGCAGTAGTCTGTGATTGGACATAGTGTGAGAGAGGTCTGTCAATTGAATTAGATGAATGTTATCGTAAACTGGTGAACCAGGACAGTGAATTTCGCCGTTGCCTCTCATTCCATTTTTAACTGTTTTTTTGTTTTACAATATATCGATGCAAGATATTTGTTAAAGTTTGATGAATCAAGCCTTATTCCTCCTCCTCCTCACTGTAAAGTTGTTTCTCATTGTTGTCTGTCGTTACCAACCACTGATTTGTTACTGTCAACGAGGTTGTGAGAGAAACATCACCAGTCTTGTAAGACAACAGATTGCTATGTGTAACAGCCAGTGTAGCACTCCGTTCGACTTTGCACAGTGATACGATGTGGTCAGGCGGTTTAAACTTTAGGTGCTTACTCTTTACTCAATTGGGAACAGAGTATTGTTTTAAAAGAGGACGTTTTGCCTCTTTATTTTCGTTACAACATCGTTTAAAATTACAAATAACAACCTAATAGAATTACCGGATCTTGAAGCATATCAGTTTCTGATTGTTATTTTCGTGATGATCTTCTAATCACATAAGGATCTAGACTCGAAAAAATGAGTTGAGACATTAGATGAACTAACGTGAAATGCACTGAAATATGATTTTTTTTTGCATTGATTATATCGAGTTGTGTGTCGATGTTCAGAATGATTTCAACAGATTCCACAGAGACGTGTTTCGATTGTGGTCTCTTCCAAGTCTCACGTTATACTCATCCTGTGAAGTTCACTCGTTTTTCTTTTTCTGTTCCCACTATTTTGAGAAACTCTTGACTAACATATATGTCGTTAGATCGACTCTACCTGGCCTGTTCTTTATGTATTCAGTTTTGTCTGGATCACCTGAATTGTACCGTTTTTTCTTTTATCACATCTTAGATAACTCGCACAAACTTGAGACAGAGAGAGGTCCAGTTTTTTGCACCACTTTGTGTTGTCTGTTATATGCCATACAAGATCATATAGGAGCTAGGAACTGTCACGTTGTCCAAACCTCGATAGGAGCGACTATGTGATTGACAATCGGACATCGTTATCAATGGGCTCCTGCGAGTTTGATACAGTAGTCGATCAGGGAGATGGCGTTTGATTGTTTTCAGTGATAGCTTCATAACGATTTTCCGAAACTGGTATCTTTTGTACATAATTTCCCTGTTCTGCTCGATAACGTTCTACTTTGACCTGCTTAGTCGATTATAACACATCCCGGTGTAATATTCATGTTTTGGAGTTAGCTTAGGGTGTAAGTTTTGTCGGCATCTGTGTGTCGGACTGCTTAGTCGTAAATTGACTTCTCTGATAATTTCTTTCTTCTGTTTCAGTCTTGGTATCCATCCAAGCGTTTCAATTGTGCGGTGACCTATCCAAGCGAATCAGTTAGAGAGTCCGAACTTGTTGATGGCTCTAATGGCATGTATAATGGCAATGGCTCTCATACAGGATCTGACGAGCAACGAAGCGAATCCGAACTGCAGACAGCTTGCTCCGAGTGTCCTGTCACATTGACACCTGGGCTCCCGTTTTCATCTTCATATTATGGCACCTATCAAGCTCCACACTTGACCACTTCGGGGATGTCGGGTATGCTGAATCCAGTAAACCTTTATGGTCTTCCATTTTCTACCGGTCAAGCTATGGCTTCGTCATACTTACCCGCACAACAGTTTGCCTATCCGTCCATCTATCAAACTCAGGGCACTCCAGACAGTTCTAACTCCCTGGCCACTTTAGCCCTTAACAATTGGTTGGCACAACACTCTCCAGCACATCAACTTCTGCATACTCAGGTCCCCGTTTCCACACAGACACAGTCCAATCCTGCCTTGATGGCTGCGTTTACTGCTCTTCATCAACAACAGCAACAAGCCTCACCGGAACTTGCGGCTAACTCACAGTCTGTTCCCTTTGCATTCCAACAACAACAACAACAACAAGCTCTCATTCTCTCACTCTTCCTACGAGCTCAACAATCCCAGCTAGCAGCCGCTCAAATGGCGGCAGCGGCGCAAGCTTCCGGTGTTGGTGGATTGCTTCACACAAATTCCTCATCAAGGCCTTCTGTTGTCGGTCCATTGACAAACTCCTGTATACTGGACTCTACATGTAAGTGGTACATGCAACGTTCTTTCCTCGATTCTACACTTACTCGGGCTTTCGTGGACCAAAATGTCGTGAAAAATCAATATTCATTTTATAATTGATCACACTTGATCGTGGAACGATCTGCGACCTGTTGCCACATAGGTTACGTCGCCCCGTTAAGATTATCTTGCTGAAATGTGCAAGGGAAATGTGACATTCGTGAATTTTGTGCTTTTTACTCGTGCACTTTAGACTGGTGAAGTGTCGTGCGGTTTGTTTGTTTACCGGTCACTTCGGCTAAGTTTAGGTTATCTCGCAGTGCGTGATTGATCGATCCCAATGAGAGCTACATGGTTAGTCGTCTTTATGACGGTGGTCAAGTGATGCATTTGCTTATCGACTGTGTGTGTGTGTGTGTGTGCGTATCAGTATATGTATCAACACTTTGGGCATATATGCACGAACACAGTACGCGTATGTATGGTGTGATTATACGAGTTGACGACGTACGTAAACAAAACGAGCGACCGCCGAGAACCCATGAAGCACCGACCTACTGCATGCACCCTGACCAACACATGGTGTTACAAATTAAGGTCGTGTGTGTAAGAAAGGGAGGGGATCTGATGGACCGTGTGAGCGCCCGTTTGGATGCGAGCTAATCACACTCCGATAGGGGAACTACTTTACGATTGGCAGCAACGAAGGCGGTCTTTTTCACGTGGGTCATCAAGTTGTGTGCGCATATTTGATTTCGTCTTGTTGCTGTATGAATCTCTGTTTCGTTGTAGGTTTTAATCCTCGTTTTATCTAACGCTGCTGTTTAACTTGACAAAATTTAGTTCACGTGATCCACTATGCCATGTGATGACACAGTCACTGTTGTTGGGTCTGTATCCAGGCCGTGTGGATTGCAGTGCGAGATCAAACCTTCTTCTATGTGAACGCGTTTGTGCTGTTACTCGAATCTTTTTCGCCTCAAACTTTGGCTTATGTTTCAATTTCCGCTATCGTGGCACCAAACTGCTCCTCTCTATCACGTTTGCTTCGCCTACTCACATATACACAAACACACAACTTTGGGTCATTCATCTTGTCGATAATCGGTTTGCTTTGCCCGTAAGGTCAACACTGGTTTTCATTCGGTATGCAGTCAGTTGACGTCTGTGTGCATTCTTGATCTAGCTAAGTCATTTTGAGTCTCGCAGTTCCAATCGATAGAATTTGGCGCATTGTCTCTGTGACTCTGGCTCACCTAGTGTGTGTGTGTGTACACATTCACACACACAGGCGTTGTGCTATTGATCTGATCGGCGTGCCGTTATCTCCATGGAATTTGTTATTGTTGTTGTCGTCGTTATTGTTTTGTCTGTTACTTGATTCACCTTTGTGGTGCATGAGCTACCACTCTAATTTCGTATTTTGCAGATTCACTTCCGGGAACTCTGGGCGGTCTTTCAGCGAACCCATATGCACCTGCTATCCCTTGTGTTCAGAATCCAATCACCAATGTTGCCTACATCAATGACAAAGGCCATGTGAGTATCGCATGCATGTGTGTGCGTGCGAATGAGTTATTTTTGATTGCGCATTTCTCTTCGGTGTATGCCGCGTTAATTGTGTTTGGTTTGGGGGTAAATCAGTATTCTAGATACGCCTAACTGACTGTTTCTTTTCAGCGAACCTGATGAGAACGTAGCTGGACGGGGTATGGTTATAATCGTATCTAATATGGTACTGATGCTTAAAGGTTCGTTCCCTGATGTCTTCGAATATCCTTATCTATAGGTGTAGGTAGTGGTCAATTCGCATACACGACCCAATGCATGTTCCACACGGCAACGTGTTCCTTGTGACCCTGTATAGCAGACTACGTCGCTCAAGTTGTACGTGTGTCTATTGTTAGTTTGAAGAGACTAAGGTGTCCCAAAGGGTGTTCTCTGTCGATTGCACTCCTTCGTACTTGAGGTCGTTTGGACCTTTCGATGTCTAAGCATAATGATCCAGTTGAAACGATCTATATACAAACCTTCAGACGAACACAGTAGAACTCCGTTCCCAATGTCCTCGTAGCTTGTGAGAGCAGAACACAGGCATGTCGTTTGTTGGCTGGGTATCCTCTGCCTATCAAGTTTTAGACAGAAGTGTTCACATTTATGGAGCCAGACATTGGAGTCATGTGGTTGATAATCGATGCTGTTTTTCCCGCTGGGAGCTGTCCTACATTTCTCCACAAGTTACGAAACACACTACTTCTAAGATTGACGTGGTCTAGGTTCATTGGTGAGCGATAGCGTTCTAGTTTGGTACTTCCAGCGTAGATGACAACTCAATCCATCCTCGGTAGATCGGCTTTTCCTATTCGTCAATTTCTTGTCTATCAAGTGCAAAACGTTATTGTAAAACCGGCGGGAGTCCACTCTTACAATCACTCTTGCTAGTGGGCCATTGCATATGACCAGTTATTTCATGTTTCTCGTGTCAGCTCTGTTGAACTGTCACGAATCCCATACTCAAAGCTTGGATGTTGTTTGCTGGCTCTCTGTGGCATCAGTATGGTTTCAGTCTTTTTGTGACCGTCCTAGTGTATCACGGACTATGTGACCAGTTCTATGACTGAAAAACCTAGCCAGTCCTCGCACAGTAGGTGTTCACAAAGTGTACATGTCAGATCATCAGTATCTCCGATCCGTTAGCGGCATTTGGTCGGAACGACACACTGGCAATGACAAGGTTCGTTGGCATACTTTTGTGGCAACGGGCTGGCGACTACTGATTTCAATAGTATCGTCTCATTGATTCCTTTGGCTTGGATGCACATTTTATATGCCATTCTATCGTTTATCACGTCCTACATTGTTAGGTTGCGTTGAGTTAGCCTGGAAACAACAGTCTGATAACCAGTAGTATATGTAGATTTGTATACTTGTTGTACTCTTTTTCGCCTTATATTTTTTGTGATGTTACTGCCACTAGTATGTTGAATATGCGTAATAACTGTATACACCCTGTTACATCATCTGAAAACTTCATCCACCTAACCATCTTTTTTTGCGCCTAATGAGTTGACTGTCGATTTTTTTCATCATCTGTAGTTGCGGTGTTCACACATTTACAGTATGTACCCAAAATATGCTCATCCGTATCCACTCTCTCATCTAGACGACTCACCGATGCTTAAGTCACTATACAACAGGTCAGGTGCCTCTGCCAAACGTATAGTCGGTGCATGTATGCGATCAACGTTAGACAGACTTGTCCAAATCGAGGCTTGGGTTAAAATGGCTTGAATGTAACGTAAATTTGAGACCACGTCCTGTGTGTATCTGTTTTTTTTTAAAGACCGGATCGCACGTGATGCGACTAACTGGGCAGCGTTGTAGTCGAGACAGCCGCGAGGATTTATCGGCCTACGAGTTTTCGGTTCAACGTGTTCTTCTGGCAGCGATCGCACCCACGATCTTACGAGTACCGAGTACAAGCAGCGGCCGCACTGCTTGGTGACTCATTGCAAAATCTGAGCATGTGTTGCAAATGCACAATCGCGAATGATGGCACTGATGAAGCCAGTTTGGCTATGCTTTCTCACATAGTTTAATCGGGGAATTATTTGGTGTCACTTTTCCGTTTGCTTCACTCTGGTCGTTTTGTCTGAACTACTTATGAGCACTGCTCTAAAAGGGTTAGCATTGGCGTCGTAGATCACTCGCCCTGTTACCATCGTGCGATATCATGAGTGAGGGATTTTCGTCTCACTAAAACTAAACACTGTTGATGAAGTCTACCTCTACGAGCTATATTCTTCCTTGATCTACGAGGAGCCACTCGTTAACAAGACACATACATGATTTATCAAATGAGTGGATCTCAAGAATTTACCGCTCTACTTCTGATCCAATTGACTGTTCTAAACGGCTGTTCGAGCGAACATCTGTTTTCCACCGAACTTGATTGTCTTGTTTCAATGCTGATTCTACTTGTTTGTTCGTTTATGTACGTAAGGCATTCTGGTGCCGTATTATGCACTTGCAGACACTTTCTGTACTATCCGATTCACTGTGCAAACTGGCTGATTTTAAACGTGTGTGCGTTGTGTTCAACTCCAAATCACGACGTCTGCTGTATGCAAGCAAACACCTTGCCATTTGCTCCCAGTTGACGCTTTGGCATGTGTCTGGTTGGTTTTCTTCTCCATACACTCTGGTCAAATTAAATCAAGTTGTACTACACCGTACTCAACACCAGGAACGTTCAGTTGGCGTGTTCCTCTATCCACACGTAATACTTCGATACAGTGCTAGTTAAATCCGTCGGCTCAGTGTTCAGATTATGACCTTTATCATTCTACTTCATCTTCTGGTGAGGTCAGACGTAGTAAATGTGAGAGGCAGTTATTACTTACAGAAGGCACTCGGCGTTCTGGTACGTTGCGATGATGTTACAACGGGAAGAATTTTTAACGTGAGAAACAACACGCAGAAATGGCTTTTGTGCTTAAGTAAAATGTCAGGGTATGACTGTTTGGGGATATTGAGTCCAGTTGTGTAGGCGAGTTTAGAAAATGATGAAATGAACCACTCACCATGGTGAATAGTAGGACCCCGAGATTTTTGTATCGGTTGCTGTTTTTTTGGCCGGTACAGTGACGACATCGTATTGGGTACCCTATCCTTTACAGATCAACGACTTCAAGGAATTGGCGCGTGTTATAGAGAATACATGGAACATTGGATTAAATCGACGCAGAGTGATCCAGCTCGAGATAGCCACAGGGATTGGTTAGTTCACATAGATCCTAGCTGCTACTCACTCAGTTGCAGGACCGTATCTTGATTACCGAAACTACACCTACTGCTAACTTGGAAAATCTGATAATACTGTTCACTTCACATATGACCTAGTATGCCACATGGTAACGGATGCCTCGTAGCGCAAAGGTTGAAACCAGTATAATTTCTTTCCGCCACTGGCTGAGTTTCTATGACAGCTCATTTAACAGTTCAGAATGCAGTGCGCGGATATGAAAGTTGCACGTGGATTAGATACCGTCAAGCCTATACAGAAGCACTCGCAATAACCTGGGCTCGATCGAGTGTTTGATAGACAGATATTCTTTCTATTGGGCTACCACTTCTGTACATTTGATCATTTATCTCCGCGTTTGGTATCCTGCACCGAAGGACATCGACCAACAAACCACAATGAGACTAGGAAACAAATATTTGATGGACTGGGTCAGGCTAATTCATTAACTCATTCTTTAAAATGAACATCATTTGATTTCGTGGCGGTGCCGTAGCCAACTTGTATAGAGTGTTAGGTGGATAAACGACCACTTAGCATAGAGAAGTGTGTATAGTCAGTCATGAGTTGTTTTCTGTTCTTGGGCCGTGGTATCTTAGTAATCTACTGAGTCTGTTATTGGAGTTTGTAAGAAAGATGACGGCTAATCCATTTCTGCAGTGTGATTATTTCTTCACCTATTTTCATAATATGAGGGGAAGTGTGGATGATAATGAAGACAGATATCATGAGGATGCTATCTTACCCTTTCACTTGAAATTCAGCTGTTTGTTTGCAAAAGATGAGTACCTGAATGTTGAATGCTTGATGTTAGACAATAGTTTTGTTAATTGAGTCTTACTCTCTCACTCCTTTCTATACTAGGTCCCGTTTTTTCATCTAACGATTGTTTGACAGTTAATTCTCAGTGTCAGTCAGTAGTGTAGTGTTGATGTCCATGAATGCTCATGCTGTTCACATTCGGGTAACATGACAGTACACCCAAATCCTACAGGTAATTTTATCTGATATGAAGGCATAACAGTTAAACCATTTGTACTAATTCCTAACCAGCTATTATTAAATATAAATCCACGTAGAGACGAAATCACCTCACAATTGATGTAAGTAGCAGCAGCACCCGGGAACAACGCGCCTTTGATGAGCGAACAATCACTTCCAGTCTATAAGCGATTAACTTAGTGCCGAGTGAAGAAAGTGCATTTTTGTTTCAACGGCCACTCAACTGACATTACGTACTAATCATGTCACAAATGTGGAACACCGGTTTCCTCGATTGCTGCTGTCCACATTTAGACGATCTGGTCGCATTCAGCTACCACATTTTGCCCTACGTTCCACGCAGCGTGAAAATCATTTTTTCATATACATAAAAATGTTCATTCCGTTTTTCCATCACTCTCGGTCATTTTATTTTGTTCTGTAAAACGGTGCGTTTTTTTTAATGTGTGCACTGTCCCAATCAGTGCAACCTTCGTATCGATTAAACAGACGGTCAAAAACGCCTCCAACATGATTTTTGTTGTCCATAGTTAATTTGCCACTCTATTATGTTTACAGTTGATCCTGTGAGGAAAGCTTATCCACTGAGCTATCATATTTTCATTGGTTACTTCCAGCATTCGTTTGAATCCGACTACTTAATGTATCTGTGTTCATTTGATTACCGTTTTCCTTCTGTTTAGCTGCTAGAAACGTTGCCCATTTGTCGGGATTTCAAGGCCGGAAAATGTCACAGAAATGCGGATTGTCGTTACGTGCATTTGATTGATGGTAGGTTTATTTTTATAAATGTAACTGTTTCTGCACTTCACCTGTGTACTACTTTTCTAAGCTCTGGAAACATAACGAACATTCCGGAAAGATGATCCACGATTGCAACTTATTGCATGACTTAAAAAACGGTCATGCACCAAAATAGAACTGGCGGAACTCGTTTATGTGAATCGATAAACGTGCACGCGTGAATCATGTATCATTTGATAAGTCACGAGGAGCTATGTGTTACAATCTGAATAGACTACGACAGAAGAATAGTATATTTAGAAGAGACTCAATTGGGAAAACTTCGGGCCTTGGCCGGATTCAAACGAGCGACGGAAACAGCATACCCAAACGCGTCAACTGTTCTACCAGCTGAGCTACGAAACCATACCGCGAGCTCAGAATGTCCAAATTTGAACTCAGTCCTCCTCCCCAACTCTCTAGCTCACATATTATAGATCACCTATGGATACTTGTGTCCACACATTTGTCTCCTGAACACAACATCGATTACCAGCGCTTCTAGGGTAACTTTTCCATTGTACCACACCGATGGTGTCTGCTTAGCTTGTTCATGTTAGACACCCCGTGACGAAAGTGTTTGGACATTGCTACTTCATACTATTTTCTCAGCATGTCACCCAATGTGATAATTTTTTTGTTTTACTGAATCCCTAAATTATTACTAACTAGGTCATCTCCCACCATACGTTTAGAGTTGAGTCACCTAGCAGGTGCGCGTGTCACCAAACCACATTAGCTGTAAAAGCCACATTATTGACCGTATTATGACGTTAATCGTTAGGATATCGATCGATCAGTAATACTTACGCCTCGGGTAGTACTTTGATACACAAATCATACGTTCCTCCTTGTATTTCTCGCCTCTTCAAAGTAGATGTTCTGTTGCTGGGACGCGCACATTTGAGTATACGCACTTTACTGTTCTATTGTGGAGATTAAAAGCTGATACTCATTATCTGCTATTGATCATCATCTCTGATAAATAATCACTCTAAAGAGAAAGCTCTTATAGTTTGCCTAAGTGGGGGGTAATTGTGGAAACATTCGAATGGCATCGGGACATGCCAGTAATTTGGTGGATGTTTGAGTAAAGCTGTACAATGCACTCCACGAAACTCTTTCGCCAGCTTGTTAGGAAGTAAGAAGGTTATTCTTTCCCATTCGAAACCAAATCCGGGCTGAATGTCACGTTCCTTAGCTATGTTAGTAGTGATACTGTGATATTTGCTGTCGAGAATCAATCAATCCGGACGGATGAGCTGCATGTTAATCCTACTAGCATGATACCTGAACATTTGAAGTCTGTTACGACAAAATGTCAGTAATGCTTTGGGTTTCACTTTTGTTGACTGGATTGAATCAGCTGGCAGTCTTGAATGAAGATCCAGATTTAGTAGTCTGCAACAAAACAGGGGAGAGTTTTTCGGTGCCGTTCATTGTGTCTTGAAAAAGCACTCTGGACCGTCACATTTTGAGAGGACGATACAGCGACACTAAACAACAACGTTCCGTGGAATTCAGATTTGTAATGGTCTGAGTACAGTCCGAATTTCAGCTTAAGAACCTATTGAAACTTACGGCTTGACAAATATACCGCAAGGCCTAGTCCACAGTTCGTCCGTCTGTTGAAAAAAAAAACGGCTTTGAAACAAGGATTGGGTCATACAAAACCTGTCAGCCGTAAGTCAACCGCAAAAGACAAACCCGGAGGGTATATCGAGGCTTTCGAACGTAACAGGAAAAGTGTCTTGCTAGCTCCTCCCGAGGCAAAACTATCCTCATAGTTCTTATGTCATTTCATTGGGTTATGTGAATTTCCTGTGTGTCAGTTCAGGAAATCCGCTTCATATGGTGTTCCGTTTTTTTTCATTCATTTTTCTGTGGTCCTTACTAACTATAATTCAAATGTCACTTTACTTGTACATATCCAATATACCTTTCTAATCTTGTAGAAAACGTGGAAGTTAATCAAGGTCGTGTGATCGTGTGCCGTGATGCAGCAAAAGGTCGGTGTACACGCGTTCCGTGCAAGTACTACCATGTGCCTTTGCTGGCGATCTCGGCCAATCGCAGTCTGGCTTTGAATTCTGTGTTAGCGACGGCCACTGTTTCATCAGCCAGTCAAGGTCAATGATTCTGTAAACTGTCTAACCAAATCGAGTGTATGACTGGCGATCATACGTGTCTGTGTGTGTATACTCGAAAAAAAAATCAAATTGCTACTCTTTTCTATTCACTCGGAATCGAATTGTGGACCATTTGTGTCCTTTGATGATACATTTTTCTAAGCGGTTTTTTTTAGTAAATATTGTCTTTTTTTCTACCTTGGTAAAATACCCTTTGTCGATGGATTTGTGACTCACAAACAGCGTTTCTATTTCATACTTCCGATGAGCAGATGAGCTACTTTCTGGTCATGGTGTTTAACCAGGCTGATGGTCTTCTCTCTCTCTACACACACACACACACACACTGTCCGTCAATGTGGTCTTAATGATAGACCCATTCTCCTCTCTGTTTCTCCCTGGACTGTCCTATCTCAGTATTTCTACACAGACAATCGATGTGCACATGTGCACACGCAGATCAATTCTGCGGGTGTTGACGTTGTGTGTTTTGTGACGACGGAAGACAGTTGTATGTAGATTGATGGCCAGCAATCAGAACTGATGAAGCTCTCCTCTGAATCTTTTTATATTCATTTCTATTAGAAGGAACAAACATTAGTCTGATTTTGTTGTTTCTCTACTTTTATCAAGTTCTCGATACTACTACCACTACCATTACTATATACAATTTAAAGAGTATATTTTGGTTGCTATTTATGTTTTCTTGCGGGCTGGTTGTTCTTTGGTGTTCAGCTATGACTCTGCGATAATAACTGATCACATGATATTTTGTGGGGGTACTTATCAGCAGGGTGTGCAATGAGCGAGTTCTGTGTACACACTTTCTATCGCCATTTAGTTTTACCCGAAAGTAACCTACTCGCTCGTGTGGGGTGTATCACGTTATCCAGTTACGGTTTATATGTTACGATACGATATGCACATGCAGATCAGTTCTGCGGGTGTTGGTGTTACGTGTTTGCGATTACTGTTCGCTTTTCTTAACCGGATTGATTGCTCCCTTTTGACCAGCATGTACAAGTCCAATCTGCTTTTACTCGGTCAATAAATATATGTACGAATCGGTTAGTTTAACAAACGATGAAAGCTGTACTGATCCATGTGTGAGAAAGCTGCTTGTATTGAGGGGCAATTTTTCGATCGCAAAAATCTTTCCACAAAGATTGTCTATAATTTTCACAAAAGAAGCAGTGCACTTATTAAAATTGATGTGTGCTCATTGCGACGTTTTCGGCGACAATTATTCATCAAGATTTTGTGTTATTATACTTTGGAGGAACGATAGAGTTATGTCGTGATATTGACAGGAATAATAGAGAATCCTGGCTAATCGTCACACTGAGTCGTTCGTTTGTGGAATCACGCCTTTGCTCAAATATGGCCGCTCTCGTTCTGACCGGACATATGAACTCTCAGGTCGGCCATCTTGGTGAGGCCGAGTCTCGTTTTGATGGTAAGTTTGAGGGCAGCATCACATCATTCGGATAATGACATATGACTGTTACAGCTGTGCGCGGAGCATAAGCTATTTTTAGTCACCACTGGTTTTAGGCATCTTGCGCATCGTTGTTATACTTGGCGCCCTCCTTTTCTGGATCAGGCCTAGTCTCAGATAGACCACATAACTGTTAGTTATAGGTAGCGGGGATCCATTCAGAACCGTCGTTCTTACTAGAACACATACTTCGATTCAGATCATGCGTTACTGCGTTGTCGTTTCGCTCTTAGTTTTACCGGGCGACGACCCCACCGACAGCAACGGTTATACCGTCGTTAAGGCATAAGTACCAAACCAACTTAGAAATTTGCCTTAGTAGTTCTCACTCCGAAATTCCTACTAGCTGCTAGACCGAGATCTCACAAGCTATTCGTGAAGCAGGTACTGTATCATGCGGCATGGCGATTGGTGGGTCAAACAAACAGTGGATCTTAGAGAAATTCCAGGAGTCGTTAGATGCCAAACAATATTTTTTCTGGCATTTCACATAACACGTATAGAAGAGATATCCGTAGGAAACTGAACCGGAGCTTAAACGCTGATCATTTGGCTTGGTTAATGGAAAAAGTTAAGGAAATGAAAACCGCTTTTGTTTCAGAGAACGTCGGCAAACTATTTAAGCTTATCCATGCTACTGGTTCCAGATAAAAGTCTCTCAACGAAGAAGACGGCACATTCATCTATAACAGGTCCAGAAAGTTAGAGCGATGGGCGGAATACTTTGGAAGTCAACTTAACCGGTTTACTGTGTTACTGCCACAAAATTGTGACGTAGCACCTTGGTCGGTAGATTTGGAACCATTCACTGAAACTGAGATGCACAATTGCACCTCGCCTCTCAAACGTAATAGGGCTGATAATCCAGATGATCTCATGCTGACATTTCTCAAAGGCGCCAGTGGAGGCTTTGACTTAGTTGTTTCAACTTGTGTGGACGACGAAGATTATCCGTCTGTGCTGGAATCACTGGATAATGGTTCCTATATTCAGGAAAGGTGTCAGTGGTACTTGCCGAAACCATAGAGGAGTTAGTTTGACCCCAGTCATTTCAAGAGTTCTAGCATTTATTATACTTCGTCAACTGATTGCAGCTCGGAAGGCAAACATTGGGGGAGCATAGGCAAGGTTTAACCCTAGTCGGGGATGTATTGATCGCATTTTTACCCTTCGTCAAATTTTGGAGCAGTGTCATTTATACCACCGACCAACAGTTGCCATATTTCTCGACCCTAAGGTTGTGTTTGATTCAGCGGATCGATCTACACATTTAGAGTCGCCTAAACGCAGGGTTGTACTGACCAAGTATGTGAACATACTATCGATGCTTTATCCCTATATTTTAGCCCATGTTAAGGTTTATGGTGAACTATGTGACGGTTTCAGCACCGTTTCACCATTTTTGTATAGTTTTGTGATGGACGAAATAATGGAGGATTGTTTGCGGCGACCTCCTACCTGGTGGAAGACTGACTGTTCCTGATTTCGCTGACGACAAGGTGTTACTAATTGACACTTTTCAAGCGGCACAAACAACACTAGAGACTATTTCACTTTCTGCCGAATGTTTCGGAATGCGCTTTGCAGCCTCAAAGTGCCTGCAAGATTGCTGTGATTACGTAGATTTAACGTTAGATAATGAAATCATGGGTTGTTAACCGGTTTATGTACCTGTGAAGCTGCATTAGCTGTGGTGGTGGTGTAAGGAATGAAATAGAAATGCTTATCTCTGAGGCCAGGGCTGCATCACCTAATCCGGGCTCACCTCTGGCGACAGGGAGGTATCTCTCTGATACTTAAAGGTCGTGTATACAAAGCTACAGTAGGATCTGTGTTAATTTACGACAGCGATACCCAAGCGTCCAGGCTAGAGGATGTCAACCGTCTTCAGGTATTTGACCACCAATGTCTGCGTTCGATCGCTCATGTCCGGTGGTACCAGCGAGTAGATAGCGAGGAGATTAGGAAACGGGTATTTGGTAGTGATTGTCAATGGAGTTTTTCGTTCAACACTTACATTTGCACAAATTTAAGCGATCAGGTCATGTACTAAGGGTGTCAGCTAGTCGTCCGTCACACCGAGCATTGGTTACCGACGCTGCGACCGACTAGTGGAAGGTGCGAGGTGGACAGATAATGACCTGGCATAGAGAAATTAAATGGTTCACAGAGGGATTAGTCTGTAGATCGGGTTGGTCTCCCTGGCTCGGGCGCTCGCGACTCACAGAGTCGGTGGCTTGAGACGTTAGGTGAGATGGCGGCTAACCGAGCTCAGTGGCGTGGATGTTGTCGTTGTTTGTCCGAGTTGTCTGTGAAGTGGGTGCACTTAATGATGCGGTGCAGTGAAAGCCCTGAGGAAGCTGTGTTGCTGATGACGCCTTACGTTCACTTACAGTTCGGTTGTTTGTTTACAAGGTGTAGACGCCTTGATGTTGTATATTTGAATATAGACGCAGCCATTTCCCTTTTTCTTCTCTCTTCCTATACAGGGTTTGCTTCTTCTTCGTGGTTGTATGACAATCAAGCATCAATGTGAACCACTGATCTATTGTTGTCTATGGTGATGGAATCACGTCATTTGTTTCTTTTGAAGCCAGTGCAGAAAGAACACCGATCATACTGCCTTTGATGCTACAGTGCCATGTAAAATGGCCTCGGTAGTGCAGTGCTGCTTTTCATAGGTCATTCTAAAATCGTGATAAGTGTCCACTGGATGACCTTAGATCAGGTTTACGAAATCGGTACTGTTGATTGCTCCTGTTTCACCATATTTCAATCGATTTAGATGTTGAATACGAAATGAATTCGAGACCTTTTTGGTCTTGATTTTATCCACATAAACCAGTGTACACAAGAGGGAGGCTGTTTATGGATGTAACTCTTGTGAGGACTGGTGTCATGGACTCAAATGTTTCTGGCACGAAACGGATGTGCCCGTTGTCGTCTTTGTCCGCTTTCCGCAACTGTTAATTGTCCTAGTGTTTTCGCGCTGAGCACTATCCATAGGCTTGCAATCGCAAGCAGCTGCCGATCAGTTGTTTCCAGTAGACATTTGTAATTTCTGATGATCTTAGGAGTGTATGCAATGTTTTCGGTTCCTATTCCTTTGTGTTGTCCTTCATCAAATCCATCATAATTCACTTTGGTTAAGTGTTATACCACTTTGCTTATATCACGGCTAGTCGTTCGCCCGTAGAAGTCTGTACAGTTATCAAACACAGCTATACTGTTGTGAGTCACCATGTCTGATTTAGCGACGCGAGCATCCATCGAAATCCTGTGTTTCTTAAGGAACACGTTACTCTCTTCAGAGCCGATGTTGAGCAGGTTTCGAAACCACACCGAATTGACTGGGTTTGCATTGAGGTTCTGAAGGGAATATTCTTCTTGTACCGGCAAACGGATGACAGCTATGTGACCACTGTTTTTACACCGAAAATGGTTTGCCAAAATTTTCTCTGATAAAAGTGCGACTACTTTTGGAATGTGATAAACAACTTCGGCCTAACTTCAATGACTTGAAGCTCAAAGAAGTTTATGGGTTCGGGATGGTTTGATATTTTGAAGATATATACTTAGCTAACTAAAGAGTGATGTTATTGTTGGTGTGTGTGTGTGTGTTGGGGAATTACAAGTGGTCTGCGCTGCACCAATCGTGGTGATGTGTGAACATCCTTTTGGGTTGATCGTTGTGGCAGGTTATTCTGGACATGGAGGCTGTCAGCCACAGACGTACTAACCTTTCGAAAGCTACGAGCCAAGCTTTTATCGATTAGAGTCTACCGTTATTCAACCTTATTCACTCATGACCCACTTTTAGGTTTGATTTAATTCTGTGGCCTCCTAATGTGTGCTGTTAGTCGTAAAGCGAGATGATTTATCAACTGTGTTGTTAGTTTATAGTAATACTAGTTTATAATAATGCACTCATAGAAATGTAACAAAAGATGGGAGAGAGTCGTTTGGCTCGGGTGGCAGTGCTGTTTTCCAAGCTAAACTCAACTGGACCCATTGATAGCTATCAAAGCCACTACTGGTAAGTAAGTTGACAGATTTGTTAATTTAGGAAGCCTTCGGCTGGATTCAAACCAGTGACAGAAGTAGCATGCTCATGCACGGCAAGCGCTCTATCGGCTGAGTAATAAAACCACACTGTATCACTGAACAGCGGATTATAGCGTGAACTGCTTGATAAATGCTGCATGGAATCAGTTGGCGAATTCCATATGACCGTGGGGTGGGTGAGTAACTGCGTCCACATGTGAAGTATTTGAGCTCTCGGCGTGGTTTCATAGCTCAGTGGTTAGAACATTTGCCTCTATTAAGCCTGCTGTTTTTGTTTCTGGTTCGAATCCAACGGAAGTCCAGATTTTTCGCAACTAGGTCTCTTAAAACCGATACTGTTTGCTAATTTTACTAACGGGATTTGAACTCAGTTCACTTTATCGCCGGTACTCACATTCACCCACTCTCAGTCACATTTAACTGGTAAGCAGTTGCATCATGTCAAGAGGCAAACTAACACAAACAACCCACGCATGCACACCATACTGAATTAGTCAAATCCGTTGACCGAGCGAAAACCAATTGTCCGAACCGATCACGTCAGATGACTGCCTGACAGACATATTTTATGTTGTGCGACCACCATAGACGATTCACAAAGCCGAGAATTACAGAATAACGAAATAACGGCTTGGCATATCAAACAGATGTCACTGTACGTGTGCTGCATTGTTAATATCACGCACAAAATAAAGTCGTAAAATTATTAATACTGTATTTAACGGGATCCTGATGACTAATGCAAAATGGGAAACGTCCTTATTTATAGTCGTACAGCTCTTCGTAATATTAAGATGGTTACGAGGTTTTAATAACTTGAATGAAACTCGACTGAAGTCACAGTTAACCAGACGAGAAGTGGCAAGTTTGATCTAGAAACGGTTGTGCCAGTTTACAGATTTGTAGACACGTACACTACATAAGCGCTATATCAAGAGTTTTATTTGGAAACGTTGAGGGTAGCTTGACCTATCATACTAATCTGCAAATGAATCAGAATTTTAGGTAACTTCACCCAAAATGAATCCATCTCTCTATCTAGAATTTCTATCTGTAGTGGGTTAATGAACCGTGAATGCTTATCACTGAAGATGTTCAGTAGTACATCAGAATAATTTTAGCTCAACAAAAACGCTAATGGTCTTTGCAAGGTCATATTTTTTTCTTTTTAACTGTTTGTTTAATGTATCCAACTCTACTGAACTATATACTAAATGAAATGTGTTGAATCTAGCAAAAATGATCCCGTCTCCATACGAACCACCATTCAGAAATAATGCAATACCATACAAAAGTGTAACGAAATGATGACCAACTTCTCTTCAGTATGTATTGAACTTCAGCACATGTATTGTACAATGTATGATAATTTGGTCGTGCCTAGTATGAGGTCGATGAAGCAGTGGTCAACACGGTTGCCACATGAAAGCGTATCCGGAGTTCTATTTCCGGCCGTGGCAAAGATATGCGCTACTGACGAGCTCTACTGAGAGCGAAACTCAAGTCTAGTGTTTCTCTTTTTCGGAATGGGTCCACTGGAAAGTCATCTGGAAAGCGACACATTAATTGTAAATGATGTTCAATGTACATGAAAATCAAAACCCCTACTACTCGTCAGTAATGTACGGCATTTTTAATGAGTGATGTGAGATGAGTTGAACGCGAGGAAACCAGAGGACAGTTCTCAGAACCCGGGATGTCAAAGAGCTGGAAAGGACAGTTGGAAACATGTATATACATTGTCGGAAGGTGTCAACAAAGAGACTGACAATGCACCACTAGCAGTGTATGTATACACGTAAGCCGTGCAAAATAATGTTTGCATTCGTGGTTGTGTAGTTTCACATGTCCTGTATGGGATGTCTGGCGACACATAACATCCCTGGTTAAACATCTTCGCGGTTACAAAGTATGTGCGCGTAAGCTTCTCGTTACTTTCCTCAGAAGACTGTATCTTGAAGGGTATTTAAATTGAAGGGTATCCGGCATCTATTACACTGACAAGTGAATCATAAAAATCCATTCTTCTTTCCTATCCCCAGCTATTGACGACACCCTATTCAATGTATGTAAAAGTTCTGTGCACAAATTCTTTTAACTGAGCGGATAATCTCTTGAATCAATCTGTTACCGAGATAGCACTACCAATGGTACGAAACACAAAATCAGGAAAATTGAACAGTATTTTTTGAAATTGTTCATGTTGCTTATGACAAAAGTAGAAGTTCTCACAATTACCTATCACAACAGTTGTTGGAAACAGTTGAATGGTAGACCAGTGGGCTTACTTATTTACTGTACTTTTCGAGAAACATCGTATGCTGGAATGATGTTTGTCCTATATTATTTCAATAATGTGCATTGGTGATCTTGTTTGTGTGTGTGTGTGTGACCCATTCAGACGATCGGGATGTTTTCCCTTACTGTAGTATGCTCTTCAGCAGTTAGTGGACCATATGAACCAACTTGAGAACCTTCAAGATAAGGTGCCCATAGTAGGAATATTGTTTATGATGAAATGGTTGTTACTGGCAAGAAGACGTGCAGAGTGGTTTTTAGCGTTCAGTCGAGATTGGTCAAAAATGCATACAAACAGTTAGCATCCTTCAAACGATGCAAATCAACTTTCAGAAGAACATCGTTTTCTTTCTCAACTCATACAGGTATCCTTTGTTAAATGTCGGTGATTCTCCGACCAGGCGCTTTTCACACTAGTGTACACGTCCCTCATGAGGTCGTCTGATTGAATACTCTATCCCAAACACGTTACTGAAAGGTGTACTGCATTACCGGCACAGTAAGTACGGATTTACCCCGAAGAAGTCAGCATTATTGCTTTCTTCCACCTCTGACAAAGCATACTTTACCGACGCTTCCTTGCGTTATGTTAAAATGTTAAACGATATACTTCTGCTTTTGTTAACCGTCAGGCTTTCGAAAGAATATGTCTCCGATGCACTAATATCTGCTATTCGGTATTTTCGAGTAGTTGCTCATTGTGATCACTGATATGCCCTCATAAGACGCCTCGTATGAGGAGTTGTTACTTACCGCATAACAATAACATGTATGAGATTACACCGAAACATTCGTATACATCGTTTTGCAAGGCTAGCATAGTTCCGCTCACATAAAACCAGTTTCTTTAACAAAGTTTTCTGTGCACCACATATGTATCCTTCCATCTGTCTTTGTAAATATTTTATCTTACGAATGCTGACAAACGCGATTAATTTCGATGCATTTGGCCTTTTTCATTTGTGATTATGCTATTCATTACCGTTACTATGCGGTTTACAACACTTCTTCCAGTTCAGTGGTTTCTTTGGGATTCTGTCACTTGCAAAAGTGACTCTATTCAAGTTCACTGTTTCTAACCTGAACGACCGATTAATCGACTAATAATACCAGTGATGTTGTAGATGCTCCCTCATGTCTTTTGGCTACCGACCACTTCTTGGTTGTTTGGTTGATGTATTCAGTGATTCTATTGATTTGAAGATAATGTAATGCTACCTAAGACATGAATAATTTCTAGTCAGTGTGCTATTATGTCGGTTGTTCGTACACATATAGCATACCCTATATCTACTACTCTATGAGAAGCTGTAACCAGTTTGAACCCTAGTTGTCTCGGGATGAACATCATATGAGTGCTCTCATTGTCACCTCATGACACACCAGCCTCGTGTCATTTAGGTCAGCTCTTCACTTCTGGGAAGTGACCGTTTTCGGCTCGTCGTCATTTCCGTTTGTTGGACCCTTCTTGCTTTTTATCGAATGTATGTTGATTATCTTTCAGAGGACCTTGGTTTACTTAGTTGAACTCACTAATGTTGTGAGCCAATAACGCGGATGACACAAGGGTTGTCTATCCAGAAGACCAACACATGGGTTATGCGTTTAAACATTATAACAACAAAATCAACTCATCTGCGTACGGCACTGGTCCCAATACGTCACGGTTGCCACGGACGCCAATGCTCAATTCCTGTATGTATGGAGAACCATTTCATGCGATGCTGCACTTTGATGTTTCTTCTTGCATTTCCCCCCGGCCACCTCAATGTCAAAATCCATGCTCTTGCCCCACTGCTGACTAGTAGTAATGTGAATAGTATAGTGTGATCGCTCTTCCTCACCACACTTCTTCCCCCGCAAAGATTTTCCCACCTGCAGCAATAGCTGTTCAGACTCTCTTCGTTCTCTGGGAGATCTGCATACCAGCCCCGGTGACGTCGATGCTCCTGGTGTGCATTCTCCTCTGATCGGGATGTCATACCATTTGCAAAGCTGCCTTCCGTACATTCGATGTTCATTTCTCTCATTATTAATCAGATACCACGGCTGTTCACTATCACATAAGGTCCCCTTCACCTCGCTAAGAACTTCCTAGATCCGGGTACTGTTTCGCCTGGACTCCGCCTGTCTTTGTATTTAACCTTCGAACCAGTTTCAAATACAGCATTTCGATCTTACAACCTTGCCATTGACTACTCCTTGGAAACTTCTTGTGCGTTCGCCAAGTTTTGGTTGGCCACTTTTCGAGCTTCTGCTGATTCACGCATGTTCATCCGCCTGTCTCCCCATATATCAATTCCTTGATTGAACGGCAGGCGTGGCAAGCGCCCATACATTAGCTCGAACTGCGACTCCTTCGCTGTTCCTTGAGGCGGACAGCGGTGGGTCAACAGAATCAGTGGTAGTGTTTCCTCCCAGCTCCCTCCTTTTACCGTCAACCACTCTTTGATTGTGTGATTGTTTCTTTCCGTCAGTCCATTTAATTGAGGATGGTATGGCGTTGTGCGAATTTTCTTCATTCCCAAGCGCTTGAAACAGTTCCGAAACTTTTTCCACACTGAATAGTAGTGATGTGAGTAGTATAGTGCGATCACTCGTCCTAACGGGTGTTGACTTTATTCTATTACTATGATGTTCATTTCAAACACTGTTTTAAAAGGACCTTTTTCTCTTCGGCGAGGCTAGAAAATCAACCATACAATTTTGAGCTTCAAGCATGTGAGTGGTCTTAAGTCATACTCCTGTAGGCATAATGCCTCTCAGGTTAGTTTATCTGTCGGATTCATTATAGTCCTAATTCAACCTATAAGATTGTGATCAATCTCCACATGAAGCGGTTAGCTGATAATGTGTGGTCTTCGTTTGTCTAGTTCCCGGAAGGTTGTCAACTATTCTGTACTTAAGATCGGTTAGATCAAGACCGTGCTGGCGTATTCGATGGTTCCGTCCTGCTATTCAAGTATTGTCACAACCACTGGCATTCGCTTTTACAAACAACGTCCCTTTTGTAATAAACATTTTCAATACATACTTCTTGCCCGTTACATCTGATTTGAGTAGTACACCACCACAACGTCCAGACATTACATTACTTAGACCATTGAGTGTCGAAATGTGCACGATGAACCGAATAGACACTTGTTTGAGTATACTCTGTATGTGACTTTTTCATGACCCTCGGGTGTGACTCACCTGTCAGTATACAGAGTGTAAATTCAACTCTGTGACCAGCTTCATGTATTGTAACTTATCGAGGATATCAGTGACTGGCGGTAATGGCACTACTGTGTTCTTTGTTGAGTCGTTCGACTCCCGAATTTCCAAGCAAAACTGGCATTTTTAGTCCAATCTCTGGATCACAAGGACCTTCACATCATGGGGATTGTCTCAATGAGTATATCATCCAACAGGTCCCACATTTTTACTTTGATTTTTTCTCTTGAGCAACCGGTTTACTGCTGGGTTTGTGCAGTTAGAGTGTTCTCGTTGTTGATATCTCCCGCACGATCTATCCGAAAAGTCCTATGAGTTTTCATAATTAGTAGACACCCTGGAGCAATTCTCAACAGTATTTCGGATCGAGAGAGTAATACAAGCGGAAGTGTTGAACGTGCACATTTAGTTAACATTTCTACGCGGAGGTCTGGTAAACTTCAGAGAACTATGCTTAATCAGCGGCTTGTCGAAATTCAAGTCTATGATGGCTTTTGGCATCGTCCGATCCAAAGATCGCCTGCCAAGCTGTTGTGAATAGAGCAAAGCTGTACGTCTCGATATCTGTATTTTTTCCGTGTTAAACCTATGGATTATGACCTCTGACTGTTCTTGCTATTACTGATATATTTTTGGCAATTTTCTTTCCCATACAAGTCGCTGACGGAGTGACTGTCCATGTATCGATCAAGTTGTGCCCTAACATACTGCAACGAAAAGTCGTCCAAGGAGACAAAATCCTGACTGTCCCATTCGTACATTTCTGTATCGCTTATATGCTCTCGAATTCTAGCTGACAACCCAGCCTAACTGCCGTTCAAAAGTTGTGCGAACGTTTTCCTCTTTCTGCGCGTTTGCCTGACGCCATCTGTTGTGGGTTTTCATCTGTTATTTCTTGCCCGCTGATCCGATTCCGTTTAGTGGTGATTCGTTCGATTCTTCGAGTTGTCTAGGATCCGTAGGCTATGAGCTTTGTCCACCTCTTGCCATCGCGTTGAGTTATTCCAGTGCGTATCGGAATAATCGTGTCTTCTACTTGGTTACTGATCCCAGCACCATTTCCTCGATAACTGGCATAACTAGTTGACCTGCCCCCAACAAAGTCAATGTTGTTTAACATTTTAAACCTTCTATTGGGCTGATCTGGACATTCGATCCGTTACTGTTCATTTTTATTACAGCTGATGCAGCTTTATTTTTGACTCCCAAAAACAGGCATATCCCGTCCAAACTGTCCAACCGTTTTCTACAGTCCTTACACACTTTTCCTGTCTGAATTGTCGTTTACGTGTCTATTCCGCTACCGTGATCTACTCTGCTCTCCTTGACCTACTGTGTTACCTCCTGGCCTTGTGCTCTGTGATGATCAGGATTGTTGTGTTGACTAGGACTTCAATCCTACCAGATGCAACCTTATCAGACGGGCCAATCGAGAGCAGTGAGATAAAAAAACAGTTGCCTATAGCGTTGCTGACTGTATAGAAATGCCTACACGATGGGACAATAACTTGTAGGCATTCAACAGAACTATTTTTGTATTCGTAACACTGCTGTCTTCCTTGTAAGAAAGAAGGGGATTAGGCAAGCTACCCTCAAACAACGAGCGCCTCGATCACCCTACAGTTAACCGTGAGCGCCGTCGAATGATCCAATACGGTCGAAAAGCATTGGATATAATTCGAAGTCTGGTGTCGTTTCCAATACGTCTGCCGCGTGCAGAGGTACTCAGAATCAGAGATTAGTGTCTCATTCACTGCGTCCTTGGGCTACGCAAAATCCTCTCTACCAAGTGAGTCAGACTATTGAGTCATTGGCTCTGGGTGGGGTCCTGTAAGAAAACCATGTACCCTGTTGTTTCACCTGTCGGAATTTTGAGTCAGAGACTCGGCGTGGGGTCCCTCAACTCAAACCCCTTCTGTGGTACAAACGACTGAGAAGTACCAAAAGTCGTTGTTCTGACAGTGATATTATTCCTGATAAGTAGTCGGGGATTTGGTTAATTTCAAATTGAACATCTCCCACAATTAATTGCAGCTGTT
>LUCH01003493.1:0-14408 GCA_013368495.1 Paragonimus heterotremus
AAATCGGACACCCCTGACGGACACCACTGGAAGTGATGAACGCCCGAGACAGTTGTCCATAAACTCTCACCCTGCTTACAGAGTGACCATAGATAGAAGCCCAGATTTCCAACGACAGACGGATACTTATATACGGAAGACTCATGTGCGTCGGTATGCGCGGCACTTCTTTTCAAACGGACAGATGGATGTGGTACAGACTGCTTTCCCGATAGGCCTACAAAAAACTAATATCCCAGTTGACCATGAGTGTCTGTTTCACTCTCTGCAACGAAGGGTCACCGACCTTCATCCAGCAACAGAACCCCAACCGGAAGTTCATGAACGGCGACAACTCGGTAGAGGAGGACAGATGAATCACAAATAACGCCTCAAGCAGCTGGTTCGGTTGGGGTCCACGAAGGGGGGGCTGCAAAAAAGTAAGGGAACTGTCGCACATCTAGGAGACTTTTGCAAGGAATTTGGCAACAGCAAGTTCGGTATAAATTCCCCCTTTGACGCGCTCGAAACCTGACTAAAGCTGAATGGCTGACTGAACTGATGGACCGAATGAGAAGTGTTGAGCCTGGAAATAACATTTCTCGTGTGTGACGCGGGGCGCCTTTTTTAGTCGATCACAAGATCACAGGGTCAGCATAAGCGCCTACAATGGGGAGGAGGACGAACACTGGGTACTAGGCTGTCCAGAAGCGGAAGGATCAAGCAACAGACAGCCAGCATGGACACGTGACACGTTGGTGCTCATTAGCCAAGCAACAGTGTACGATTGTACGTCAGTCGTGCACTCCTGCTTCGAACATGACAATAAAGATATTGCTTTATGCCCTGTATTGGAAGCACAAATTGGCAGTCTCGACTTGGATTGTATGCCGGAATCAGGGTCCTTACATAGTCCACTTGATAAACAGACATACACAACTTGGTAGTGTGATGTCATTACGAAGGCGGTCAGTTAAGTTTTCATCGTGAATGGACAACCGTTGCACATCCAGGCTTGCGTTCACGGAATAGTATACGAATGGAAGTGGGCATATACGTCGGGATTCACGGTTGAATCGAAATTTCTGTTTCATACTATTCTGACTCTTGATTAGTTAATCGTCATCGAGTAGATCACGGATTTGCCTAAACGTTCAGCGTATATGTATGGGTGGCTTTTTCTTTAGAAAGCATATCAGTATGACTGAGAAAAGCGCGCCGACCACATTCCAACAGACGCTTAGTTTATTTAAATAACATGATTGTACACGGACTTCCTGCTGAAGAACACGGTTCCATCAGGAAAGCGTGACCGGAGTTCTAGTCCTGGTTATGACAAAACTATGCACTACTTTGCGCCACTGTGCACTCTAATTAGAACGGAAGTCCGGTCTAGTGCTTATTTCCGAAAGGGACCGGCTGTATTGTCTACGGGAATGAGACAGCTGCGATCAATTGTGAGTGCTGGTCAATCCATCCAATTTATCCAACCTTCTTTTAAAGTTAATCGAAGTTAGGCCGAAAATGAATCTGGCGAAATATTCATTTTTGCAAACTGTAATGAAATACCTAGTGCCAACTCCTATGAACGCCGACGAGGTAAGTAAGTTCCTTGGATTGACCTCTGACTCTCAACCGTTTGTTTTCCGTCTTTCACGCGTTTCCAGATACTTAACACTGCGGACGGAGAACGAACGATTAGTTGAGTATTCTGAAGAGTATCAATGATCGTTTGACCGATTCTAGCGGTTCCGGATACCAGCAAAATGTGCAAAAATGTTTGTCTTCGGAAATGACACTAATGAAGTTGTCACAGGAACTGTACTGTTCTATTTCGAGAATGACGTCGTAGAGCGTGTCATTACTAATAGTAACGGATGCCAAAACAAAGTGAGAGCAATCACCAATGGTGATTATCGAAGCTAACGTTCAGACGGACATTCCACGTCACCAATTTCGAGTGCTTGTGGTCACATCCAAGGCAAACTGGCAACCCGAAACGGACACTGCTAATTTCGAAATTTCTAGTTGTGTATTGTCCCAAGATAAAAAAAGTCACGAACATCCTGCTAAGGCTGCCTTTTGACCAAGCCTATGAAGGCAGCTCAAGCATCGCCAAGGATTCAAGGAGTCGACAGAAGCCCCGTTATAGTGTGATTGCCATAAAAAGAAGATATGTAGACCGAATCACCAACATATCAGCTTACCAATTCCCTTAAGAGAGCTGTCAATACAGCCAGACCGATTATCTGACTCACCAGTTCCCACTGATCCCTCAAGACCTGAAGGATGAAGTACTGGTCCCCAACTCATCCATGATGCGTTGACGATTGTTCTGTATACTACGCGAATCATACGATTCGGCATTTGTTTATAAGAATCAGAGAACATCGTCCAATATGAATCGGGACAGGCATTAAAAAATCGAACACTAGTGCTGTGGATCACCTGGCTGACAACGGTCCTCAGGTCCACATGGATCGATCGGCCACTATTATCTACAGAGTTCCACCAAATCGGTCAAAATCCGTTCGCCATCGAACGTTAGCCATTGCTTAGATCATTGCCATTCAACTACGTAACCCAGTCTTTTCTGGGCAGAAATAGTTCTTTCAATCGCTTCAATTGCCTTGGCCATTAGTTGACACCTTATCATCGCCGTCAGTTAAGCAAAACTCGTAGGCGTTCAGTGTCAACATTCGTAGTAAAAGCACGGTTGTGAAAACTTATAGCATTTGAAGAAACGTAGTAGAACTAACCGCATGAACTATCAGACAGAGCTTATGATAAACAAACTATTCACGACCACTCACAATATCTCGACAAAAAACAGCATCCGCGGTGACAATTTGCTGAGAAACACCAATTTAAGAACAGTGCGTCTCCTGTATGGCCTCTTGATGAAAAGGCTGCTTCACAAATGCAATCTTCAAATTCAGCATAAGAATAACAGAATACTTTCGTAATGCAGTGGATTGCATACATCACACAAGTCAGTGAATCATCTGCGAGATTGCGTCCACAGTACCGGCTAGACAAACTGACTGGTTATAAAACTGGGTCCGAGGTAGCGGTTACACTAACTCTGAGTGTGATATACAGAAAAACTTGGATTAGCTTCGATGTGCAACAGACAATCGGCGGTCAGAGCACGTACAGATGCCAGATGTACGTGACCGTCACAATGGCTATTTTGTACACCTGTCGAAATCAATCGTGAATATATGCAACTGCGCAAGCATGTATATGGTTTGCATGACGCGGTAACTTCAAGAGGAACGTAGAAGAATCTGAGAAAAACAAATCCACCACCTAGCGGCTATACAAACGCAAGACTGGTCGAATTTGCGACAAAAGTGAAGTGAATGCCAGGAGCACCAAGCTTGCTCAACCAGACTCGCAAAACGCATAAACCTAGAAGGTCCGATTATGTAGCACGAAACGTACCCCATCGGTTACTACGCCGAACGGTCTTAGCCAGATCCAAAACTCATTGGTATAAGGTTCAAGATTACCAATGGATGGATTGGTATGGGGAAGTGAGAGCGGTCACCAGTAAGTTGAGAACGATAGGCCGTGGTAATCGTCCCAGGGCTGAGTTCTTCATTAGCCCCTTGTCAGAAGAGTGGTCAACTTTGAATGGCAGGAATAAGAAAACATCTTTCTTTTGAACTGTGACCACAAAGCCAAGGATAGAAAGCACAAATTAAAGTCTGCTCAGACTGGAACATATGCGGCTGCGCAGTTGCGCTTATTTTCAATCACCAGAGGACTAGTTCTCCTCAACCGCGAAAGTAGTTTGTCAAATTGTTCTGTCTCCCATGTTGTGTATCAGTTCACTTGCATTTGCAGTGAAGTTTGCGTAGGCAGAACAGATCGACGACTATCACAGCGAGTCGCCGAACACATCCCATATTCACAGTATTGAAACAAACCAAAGACCCCACCGTACTGAAAGAGCTTAATAAGTATATTAAGTTTAGTACGCAACTGACGGAAGCGAACGCAGCCATCGGGTTTCTGGAACAATGCATAGATCGTTCAGAATTCCCAAAACAGTACTGGACCATTCTTAGACGAAATCGCATTAACGTCACGAGAACTTCACTACAGCGTCTGCCTCTAAACGAAAGGGACACGTGGCTAAGCAGAGTATATGACCTGGACCACAAACGGACGGTCGCTGAAGGGATACTGGCAGAGTTAACGCCTAGTGAAGCGAATGAATTCGAAAATTACGTTCATCAGATTACGGCGGAAAGACGAGAAAGGAAGACATTGAAACTGCAAAGGCAAATCAACCCAATCAAACCCAAGGCCGAATTTCCAAGAAATCCCGAGCGGTACGTGCATAATTTCTCTTCTCTGCTCTTAGATAAGGTTGCTCTTGAAGTATTGTCTCTAGGACCGAAATTCTGTTGTCCTAAAAATAGATTCAGGCAGTTGGACTTAGAAACTCAATTTGAAAACCTTTATGATCAATTGAATGATCTCCAACCAACATCAGTTATTAATGTTGAGATGCTCAAAGTAACTCTAGTTCAGTCTTGTTATCAGTATCTGACCCAAAAATCAATGACTAGAAACTTACTGAGAATATAATAATCTCCAGACGTGACAAGGGCGCTGGAATTGTCATATTAGATAAAGCCGATTACTTGAGTAGGATCCATGCATTATTGGAAGATAAAACCAAATTTGTTAGCATACAAAACGAGAAGGACAAAACGACAGTTACTGAGAAGTCACTAACAAAAACACTTAGATGTATGAAGCAGAAGGGCCTGATAGATTCTGCAACTTTTGAAAGAATTAGACCAGTAGGCACTGTAATCCCTAGACTCTACGGGTTACCCAAGGTACATAAAAACGGTGTACCACTAAGACCGATTTTAGATATGTGCAATTCTCCGTACCACGCAACGGCAAAATGGCTTGCTACGCTGTTAGAGCCAGTTAGAAAGAAACTAGCCATTCATAGCTTGAGGGATTCTTTCGAATTTGTTGAAATATTAAAACAGCTGAACGTACTGGGCAAGCGTATATTCTCACTTGACGTCACATCTCTCTTCACTAATATCCCACTCAATGAAACGATTGAGTTTCTTGGACAATATATTGAAAGTAATAATATTAACGTGGGAATACCAGTAGAAGAGCTAAAGCAGCTACTTTATCGGTGCACGTACAACGTTCAGTTTAAGTTCGCCGGCAAGCAATACCGTCAAAAGGACGGAGTAGCAATGAGGTCGTCACTAGGCCCTCTGCTAGCTGATATTTTTATGACAAAGCTAGAGTGTAGTTCATTAGCTGCTCAAATAAAATCAGTCACCCTCTACAAGCGTTATGTAGACGATATCATCTGTGTGACAGATGAATCTAAAAGCCTCTGTGCATAAGAATATCCATTTTACCCTAGAGCCCGAATCACCAGCAGGTATAGCGTTCCTAGACGTGCTCATGTCTCGTCGCGAGGATGGCACGATACAACGGAAGGTGTATCGTAGGGCAACTTGGACGGGCCAGTATACAAACTTTAACAGTTTTGTACCACTAAGACAAAAGAGAAGCTGCGCGTTTCTTCTCATGACTAAAACGGGTATATTCACAGTATTGAAACAAACCAAACATCTCAGAGTAATTGAAACAACAGATGACGTACCAGCCTCAACTTGGTTCACTGGCGGCTCGAAATCCAAACTCATCGATTGCTAAACACCTCATGACAACAGGTCAACAAGTTGACCCAGTTGACTCATTCAAGATATTGTTGAGCAATCGATACCCGAAGTTGTTAGCTCTCTGTGAAACGATGCTTATCCGAACTTACCCGCCGATGTTGTGTGCACATAAGTCGTTGAGACAAACATGGTCATGATTACGTAATAACTGGTGTTTGTAGACGTGTCTAATCCCTGTCTGTCCTTATCTGTATGACGTACATAACTTGCATGTTTCACGTTTTTGACTGATGAGAGTGAATGAAATGTTAACATATCACAACATGTCTTCTTTCTGCTCTGATGAAGATTGTGTTTATGTTAACGTCGAACTTAGAAAAAAGGATAAAGTCAAGTGTGTACGAAAAATTTTACATATCAGAATCTGATTAAAAAAACAGAAGTACAGTTGGTAAAATCTCAGCCAAGAAGGTGAGTTACCTGTGATATGAATTTTCATAGGACTATTTTGCATGCCCTTCGTAGCAAACTAGAAGAAACAATAGGATAACAGTGGATCAGCGGAAGCAGTAAATATGCATTGATACATCAACTGATTAACTGGTGCGGAACACATAGATCTCAAATGTTAGACGAAACTGGTCTTCTGTTGAAACTGTCAGTACTGTGAAGTGATCGTATGGCATTATTGCTCAAAACACACCCTGGAGACTCAAAAGGATGAAGTCGAGTTAGTCGAAGTTTGTTATTTACATGAAGACACGAACACTCACCAAAAGGTTTTTCGTGGATATCATTTTCACTAAATAGAAACAACATCTTGATACTGTTCATATATCACGTGACCGCTTGCAGACTGTGACCAAATTAACGATTCGAATTAGCTGTTCGTTAATGCACGCCAACCAGGATCAGCATAGTTACGAAGAAATGTAGTCAAGCGTCGGCATGGAAACCACGTGAAGTGACAGAAATGAAGATTGCACCTTCTCGAGAACAATAGCGACCATGTTGGGCTAGAATAAGACTGGATCACTAACCTGGATGTACTGACTGCGACTTGCAAAGTGGTCACGTGAGAACCGAATTTAAAGCAATTCTTCTTTGTTAAAACTGTTAAATTCATCGTTGTGCTCTAAGATGTATACGCAGACAGCTTCAGGTTTCTTATTAAACGGTGATAAAACAGAATGAGTTGGTGAAGCCAGAGCATTAAAAAAAACATGAGGAGCATGAATTACGTTGATTCGACTCCCAGATGCATACTCATGCTTTACTCGATTCAAGACTTAGGTTCTCAGGACTATTCAGTGCTACTGCCATACACTTACTCGGACGAGAAGTCGTCTTTCGTTTTAATAGTGGTAACCTGCATGTCGTCATCCAGCAGTCAGCGTTGTATCGGTACTTGTTAGATTGAGTGAACAAGTGAAATGGTGGTTTGCAAAAGACCTCTGCATAATTTTTAAGATTACAATCCTTCAGGTTTGTTTGTTTTGGTAGACTGCAGCATCCTCATGATAAACTCTTTAGGATGTTTGAGGGTATTTCTGGTTGTCCTTTTGAAAATGGGTTAATTCCTTGACTTTAATAACCGCAGAATTCAACTGGTTCGGCCACTTATCGATTTGTGAAATTTCCTGATAACTGCTTAGTTCGGTAACGTCGGTGTAATACCCAAGTTAAATGACTCAACTCACACTTGTCGTGCCTTGAAATATGTTTCTATGGCGGGTGTCTCTTCTGTGTCGTATATTTTTCCTTCTTTCTGTGAAGCCGCTTGTCAAACAGAAAAAAGATTTATCCGCAGGCTGTCTTCCAAGGAAAGCAAATATCGTGGCAAACGTTTAGATGGCTAATCAAATGGTCGCAGCAGGCAGGTGAACTGTCATTGTCAACTATTTCTCCGCAGATCGAATGAAAATATGAGTTCAGCTACTTGAATATGAATTTTTAGAAGGGCTCAACTGCATCTTATAATGCGAGCTCAACAACAACTGCAGAATGTGTGCTGGATGTTATCTAGGACCGTAGTTGAGAGCTTCATGCCAAAATGACCAAAAGTAGCAAGGGGTGATCTCTTTTCAATAGAAAACATTTGTGTTGTCAGGTCAGACCGCTATGTAATGCGTGT
The DNA here is from genome assembly GCA_013368495.1 of Paragonimus heterotremus. Lineage (NCBI taxonomy): Eukaryota > Metazoa > Platyhelminthes > Trematoda > Plagiorchiida > Troglotrematidae > Paragonimus > Paragonimus heterotremus. Next base: position 7,795 of record LUCH01003493.1, read on the forward strand.
TGTAACATACAAGCCGGATTGTCCTTTACACTTACGGAACAACTGTGGGGCAACGTGGAGGCACCGGGGGACAGCGTGCTTTCGAATTAGAAGTTCCAGCAACAGTCCTGTAAAAGGAAATAACAAGAACCAACAACAGTCAAAGGCCCAATAAGTCATGCACACGACTTACACCAACGAAAACTAAAACGGCATCAACAACACAGCAGCACGCCGTGTTACACAATTCAAATTCAACCCGTGTGCGCTCGCTGGTTTTAACAGCACGTTATAGTGTCAAAACTTGTTGAAAAGGATCTAATTCTGGATAGCCCGAAGAAGATTAGAAGGGTGATATACACTAAAACAAAGTTGGGCGGTGAATACATAATGTTCATAGTTAACACTTAAGCAGTTTATATGAGCTCCGTTATAAAAAAAATCGGCCATTGTACCGACATCCACCAAGAGGTCATCGACATTAGTAATAATGCCTCAAATAATTTTTCGATGGCCAACAGAACGATCTACGCAATAACTGCAAAACCTCTAAAGTTTAAATATACCGTTTTCAATGGAGTGAAACTTACTGAACGTTATGTTCATTTTCTATCTATGAGAAAGAACTTATTAAACACGGTGAGTAAGCAAGTTCAGATGAAGTTTTAATTGACTCCGAACTAGCCGACCCTGTTTACCTGTCCAGAGATTAACAGGCAGTGCTCAGTCGACGATGCTGGTTACTTTTATTGGGTAGGTTGAGTGTGACTACACATGATTACACGTTTCATCAATGCCGGTATATTATTGCATACTTGATTGCGTGACTGTTTTCCGGTCTGCGTGCATAGTTTGATTGGCAATGTCGTTGAACTTCAAATTGAATGACATCCACGTTTGCTGATCAGTAGTCAAGAGTTTGATCAATTTCCAGCAGAATGTTACTCATATGTGATTGCAATTCACACACTTAGGCCAGCCTTCTGGCTGGCGTTCGTCAAAAGAAGCTTAGAAACGGATCAAAGTTACAGCTATTTTTCAGAAGCCTCCACCAAAACTGGCTAATACATTTTGCTTCGGTTTTGGGATGAGGTACAACTTCCATCTGTAAAGTCAGTAACCAGGTTCCAGCTACCTGTCTGTCAGAGTTGGTTTTACTAAATGCGTGACTGACAGCTGATTCACATGTTCACTTGGTCGCTTGCATAATGTCATCACTTTCAAAAAACAACGATGACTGTGAGCTTTAAAACGGTCAGCTTCTGCAAGCAGTTCTAGTCCAGGTTGTCAAGTCACCTGATATTCTTTTGGCTGGAGTTTTGACCGCACGATCAATAGGTCTACCGGTACATCGACTGATGACCAAATTGATTTCCAGCCAACGAGTAGAGCACAAATTAATCATTGTTCGTATTCAACTGGTATAAACTTGCATACATGTACTGAATATAAAGTCCATTCTTTTCTACCCATTCCATCCGGTGTTCAACAAACTGAGCTTGTGATACCATGGTTTGGTTGATATCGTCTTAAAAGTGATATATTCGGGTGAACCTGAGATAGTCCAGAGTGCAAAGGCCTGTTAGAACTCTGAACACAGTGTGGTGGAGGTTCCAATGGAAATTCACCAGATTATGATGTTTCTCGTCTGTTTACATTGCGTTATGCATGCTTATTTGAACTTTCACACGATTTTTTTAATCTGTTTAGGTAAGACTGCTCGGCAATATTCAAATACACTTATTCATTAGCTTGCGCTTTGTCTTAGGAATGTGTAGTTAGTGTCCATCTTCCCATGCTTCGGTGTAATTGCAATCATACTGTTCTGTAGAGTCAGCTCCAATAGTAATCTGATGGACTTCAGATGCAGGCATGACAAATCCCTTCACTGTATGATCGCGAAACACAAACGACATTGATCATCTACTCTTATTTCACAAGCCGAGCCCATTAGCTTCCTCATCCACCACAGAAAGTGTTTGAACGCCTTCTGTTACCCCCTACACAATCAGAGAAATAGCTGCACCTGCAACAGTAAACCGATTCTGCTTCAACTCGTCTATTTCCACCTATGTTTGAATGACACCTCTATCAAGTATTCCTGTAGCTCTGGAGTCGCAAGATAGTTCCCGTTATAACAAATTGCACATCACTCACAAATAATTGCAACGTTTGGATTCCCATCGAACTTCCAGAAGAAGCATCAAACTCCAGTTACGCTTCTGTGACATCCTATCAGCAGTGTTTAGTCCGGCCACGACTGACACTTAAACTCTGGTCACACGCGGCAGTCACAAACGTGAGAAATCAAAAATACTGTTGAGTACTTATATTGAAATGTGACCTAACTGAAGAGTCATAATCTCAATGTTATCGGCTGGATTTATCAAGCAATAACCCGTATCTTCTATCAAGACGATCGGGCGACCTGAAATTTCAGGTATACCAATTCATTGGCGCCCAATGCAAAGCCAATCGTGCAGTTGTTAACAAAGTTACCTCAGGGAAAGTTGCCCGAACTTAGTACAGTTTGTAATTAGAGCATGACAACAACGAGGGAACTCATATTTCCAGCAGTTTAGAAAAGTAGAATAAGAACGATCCACTGTTTTATTTACAAAAGTAGTGTGTTTTCGTGGAGAACTCAATTTTCCGGTGTCCACATATTCCACGGTCTAATCGGCCTCCGAGATTACTTTTGTATTGCTTCTTTTAACCAGTTTCACAGCACCTGCTGTGAAATGTTCTGTCTTATCCTAAAGTTCTTTAAGTTTCCGGTTGATCTGTCTGTTCACCTGGTTTTCACAGCCACCGTTGACAAAATCAGTTCCTTTAGAACTTCTATCAGTTCATCGACAACCATCACATCAATCATTCGTACTCGACAAATTTGATTCCCGAGTGGCAGGCTGCTGATGAGCCGAGTTGTAAGTTGATACTCCTTAACGCTTCGCCCAGTTGGGAAAAGGTTTTATTCAACACATCTTGAAGAGTAACACCGAACATGAAGAGTCCCGCTCCAGTTTTAAGTCGGGCAACTCAAACTGCCGCGTTGCTGAATTTCGATCTAGTCACTGAAGTCTACTTCTTGACGACTTAGTCCACGTTCTCCGCACTTCCTTGGATCGCACTGAGAAGCTTCGTGCCGTGCCTCGGCAGCGTCTGCAGGACAACCAGTTTACGCAAACCTTTTGAATCCGACAAGATGGCAAAGTTCTCGAAAACCCGAACTGTCTCGTTTTCAAAAAAATAGCGAACAGAGTATTTTAGTTCATGAACTCAACAAAGCACCGGTTACTCCTGACAAATGGCTGTTTGCATTACAATCTTTTAATTGCGAGAACGGACATGCATTTTAGGAAATAAACTACATTTTTGGACACTAGCTTTTTTGGTCATTATGAAGGTACTCCTTATTCCAACTGTTCATTATTCCGTTATCAGACACCTGTCTATGGAATTCTATGCGCATAAGAAACAGCGGGCTTACAGCTATATTGTGAGGACTAAAGAGTGAACTTCAATAGCTGTACACAAACTACTAACCATTCGTCGATATTATGAGTAGTTGATTAAATCCTGTGTTTACTATTTCCAGCAAAACTTCTACACAACTCTGGTCTTCTCATTCACTAGCTTGAGTGTTTCCTATACCATTATAGTTAAGTTGACCAGCTGTAATTCGCATTGTGAAACAGACTGTTTCGGAATGTTATACATTTGTGACCTAAACTGGATGGGATTTAGCCGAATTGTATGAGAAAAACTGATTAATTCTTAACCCCGAACAACACTTTTGTCAGTAACAAGAGTACAGACCACCTCAAAGTTCAGTTATACCAACCACACCTAAATTGATCGTTTGTAATCGACTCATCACGTTTTATCACGTGCAACCAACAGATAAGCATTTGATGACCAGGTGTACTGAAGACGTTTCGTCTCTAAACTAGAACGTTCGATCTCCCAGGTGACCAGAGATTATTGTGAAGCGATACATGTGACTGTAAAACCTCATACTCAATACATTGAGGGGTTAAAGGCAAATTAGGTTTGCTAATTTAATGGTAAATGGAAACGTTAACACCAATCTAAAATTAACATTGTGCGTTGAGAAACTAGTAATTCCGGCCACAATCTTAGGCACGGTTTACCGAACAAACTGGTATTGACCAATCATATATTTAGTTCAAGCGTGCAATTAGACGAAAAAAGCATTATCGACTGACCGCATACTATGTACTTTAGTAAGCTAATCTGATTACGGTCTATGAATTTGCACGTGAGTGTTGGCAAACAATGACCACCTCGTGACTTTATAAATATGTGATAGCTTCATCGTATAGCACACTTCTTACAGCAATCAGGTGACTGCATACGAGCGAAGTTCAAGTTTGTGTTTAGGTCCAGGGCTGTTTGTACAACTCTATTCAGGTTGGTAAGGACCGAAATATCAGAGTAAATGAGCAACTGCAAAAATTTAGCATAATCGGAGGGAGTCGACTTTATGAACCGATTGTAAAGATACCTTGCATTAGGTGTTCATAGCTACACATGATATTACTACATAAACCCGAAATCGCCAGACATTAAAATCTTGGTTCGTCAGTGCATGAACCCCCTTACATGCACCTCATGGACTCAGGTGACATGCAACGAAGGCGTTGTGAGAAAAGTCTTTGATAATAGGGATCAAAATGGCAAAAGTGTCTGCATATCGTTCGCTACATCAAACTATTTCTGATGCCTCAGCTCAATGGGAAACGATGCGAGGTAGTCAGCCGACAACCTGAAAAATGGAACTTATAAAATCCATTAGAAACTTGAGAACAGAAGATCAGATTCATCTTCTAAACCAGGTCACGTGAGTTACACTCCTGAAAGTTGGACAAAAAATGCTAGATGCAGGAGAACTATGACGAGGCTTTTTGCCCGAGCGGTCAGTTAAAAGAACATGATGCACAAAACGAGGCAGCAGGAGCCCTGAGGAAACCGTTTCTACGTAAATGCCGTTTGGGACAACTGATGGTGAACTGTTCGGGCTTGATCACAAGTTGTTTTGTGGTATGAAGGCACCTTTAAGTTCATAAAATGAACCACTCCTAGGGCTTTCTGTAAACTGGATCCCAGTGACGGCCAGGCGATTCGGTGGATGACCGTTTCGACCGATTTAGTTCTCATCAGCACTACGCAGGCCGTAGAGTCGAACGCAAGACACTTGAATAAGCCGTAGGTTGTTGTCCAAACGCCTATCCACCAGACCACGGCGTCACTGTAGTTAGGGTTACGGAAAGATATGAGAGTCAGTTTCCTCAGCTGTTGCAACCTCGTTCACCATTGCCCATAGCTCTCGAATTCAGACTGACTTTTCACCTAGCTCTTTTTGAAACGAATTGTGTTCAACTGAGAGTAACATTCAACTTTTTGGGACGAAGTTCTCTACTATTTATCTACAAACTTAGGAGTTTTTCGCATTTCATGTTCTTTCCTACTACATCAAACGTGAGTAACTTATTTTTTACATAGCCTGATCGAACCTTGGTGGTCTCGCTGAAGATATTCCGGTGTTATGCGCATTACAATAAGAACAAGTCAGGTTACCGTTTTAGTGCACGACATACCCGGTAGAAAAATCACGAACACATGAGACCGGAAATAACGTAAAACTTTGTTGATAGCGAAGGCCGGCTACATATTGAACAGAATATGTAAGTGTTCTTGTGTTACACCATAAAATACACTGACACAGAGGTTGGTTAGAGAAGTTGATGAATGTGCATTGATGACTGAGTTGAGAGAAAATGTGTGTAGCTGGATTCCTCTGAGAAAATTACATGACTTGCGAATAAAAATCTAAAAGCATACGCGTTGAAACATTTCCATATAGTATCGGTATAGTAAGTGATTAATCTTGGTGGAACTGCTTTACGAACCATGAGGTAAGCATGTCAGTAAACTTTTCAGATAACTACAACTGGGTGACTTATGGTGCTTGAGGTCTACCTTAGCATCAGACTGCCCATATGGAATAGTCTAAACCTTCTGGTTGTTAGGCCGTTAGTTCACTTAGTTAACTACATAAGATCTAGTGCGTTATACACGTGTTTTCTTTTACTCCTCAAACTATGGGGACCGTACGTTGATTGTTGTAGTGTCTGAGTCGCTAATTCTAATTGGTAATTCATTCTGCATTGGTTACCGTCACATTATGCAGGGAGAAAGCTTTTTGCTCGTACCTTCTTTTGTCTCTGTGTTGGGTGGTGAAAAGTTATATCGAACGGCTTGAAGAAAAATGAGTGGAACCAAATGAAAGATAAATTCAATGAGGCTACTTGCTGCACTCAGTTCTGTAACCAATAATGAAACACACATCGTGACAACATTCAGTCGGACAAACACATTTCTTTCGGAAGTACCCAATAAAGTCTTGAGAATGACAAAGTAGCGAACAAGACTTGTTTTCTGTGTTTGATCACCAGGCTAATTACAACACAATAAATATGAAAACAGTAACTGGGATGAGTCAGAAGAACGATCAGCAGAGATTACGGACAACTACGCAATCACTGCTCGAAATCGTGAACTTAGTTGATTGTGGGCCAGGGGATATCAAGTGTCCGCATCAACTTCTTCTG
>LUCH01003493.1:22462-66588 GCA_013368495.1 Paragonimus heterotremus
CACGTCTGTCTTTGGGCCTATCCATAACTGTTACGACTCTTCTTTGATACTACCATTTGACTGACTAGGCCACTACAATGTCCTGTGGCTGGGTGCACGAACAGCCGCTGTCCATGTCTACCGGTGCTTTAGTGCTCTGGATCGACGGACCGAATATTGTTTTGAGCGAATCATAGAACTCTTTATACTGTCGACGATCTGCGAAGCCCTGCATCCGCTCGCCCAGCTTCATCCACCTATTGTCCTTGACTCCAAGAACACGCTCGGCCAGTTGACGGCGGATACTCCGCTGAGATTTCCGGGTCCCTTGTGAAGGCAGCAAACGTGGCATTTTTCCCTCATTCCAATTCGGCGATAACCGCGTTGTTGTCGTCGAGCCAGTCCAGACGTTTCTGGCATTTGACACCAATCGTCTCGGTGGCTACCGTCGTGATTCGTTCCTTGATAAACTGCCACATACCCTCAGAGGTAGTGGATACAGGAGCGTCGTGCAGATGGGCGGCAACTGCACATTGGAAAGCAGTCTCCTTCTCGCAGTTTTCCATTCGTTTGATACTCAACTTCTGCCGCTGTCCGAAAGATCTAAAACAGACAGACTTGCATACGTGGATAAATAATTTAGTCCTGACCAGTCTATGATCGGTGCTACATTCAGCGCCGCTCATTACTCGTGTGATACGCACTTCACGAATGTCGCGCTGTCGCAAAATCATGTAGTGAAGCAAATGGTGATGACCGCTTCGTGGATGGGTCCACGTCGTGATGTCGTTGCCATCCAGCTGGAATCGGGTGTTTATGATAACCAGCTCGTGAGTAGCCCACAGGTGGAGCAGACGATCACCATTCTCATTGACTGAACCAATGCCGTAAGGTCCGAGGACGCCCGGCCAAGCTACTGAGTCGCGTCCGACTCGAGCGTTCAAGTCACTCAGAACAAACATTCGATCAGTCACCGGCACCGACCGGATTGTGGCGGACAGTTGATCATAGAACTGGTCCTTTTTATCATCAATGTGACACACAGTATCATAAACACTGATACATGTAGCACACTTACAACCCGAGTGTCAGTTATACAAACAGATTACGAAATACAGACTTACGACAGAACTGTTCGTTGTCTAAAGGCGGAACTAGTGTAATTCAAATTCAACTGTGTTCTGTCCTTTGTCAGTAACATCCCAGATCGCTAAATAGATATCCTGAATTGATATGGATACAATATTTCCTGTTAACTGCTCCCATGGGACAATTTTCCAAGATGGACTATTCCCCGATTCCTTACCATAACTTCCAAGAAAAGAAAACCTCCTATGATTACCTTCGCTTTGCCACGATAGCGAAATGACCAATGTATGTTTCCGCGATCCCACCATCAAATCAATACACATATGTATGAGCTAAGTAGTACATACGGTTTCTTCGCAGTCTATTATAGTAGACTTTGGTTTCTAGTTGGATGGTTCACAGACAATTTACGAAAGTTGTGGTTGGTGAATAGGAGGCCAGGCTGAAGAGTCGGACGAAAATTCGTGAGCACAACTTTGGATTATGTAATCAAATCGTAATCACGTTTGCCGTTGCCAGGTAACGTTGCTGGATTGACCTCTGTCGGATTAACTTTGTGGTTTGTGTCTACCGGGTTGGTGACAATAGGAACGCCATTGTGTTCTGATGTGTTAAATATTGGCAGTTTGACTTTCAAATTGAACGCGCTGATTCGGAAGGGAACAATACTGTAATTATAAGCCTGGACGGTTTTCGCAGCTTGCATATCATTGATTTATTACATCAATTTCAACTGCATCTTGGTTTTGAAGCTTTTATTCAACCGTGAACTCCCTTCTACAGATCCAGAAAAAGGTGTATGATCGAAAGGATTACTAAACCGCGTGATGTTTTCAAGTAACTATCCCGACACGTTCATCAAACATCGCGGTAATTCGCGTCTTCACAATGAGACTCACTCGAAGGTACAAAAGAAAGCAGTGTTCACTAGGTCATTACAATGGTCTGAACGTGACGATAGGGCTGAAATGAAGCCTAAGACTGGGCTTACATCGGACTTATAACGTCACCCAGCCGCATCTCATATTGCTTGTCAGAAGCAACAATCGAAAAGCCGGATGCAGCCTTCCCCCCAGTCAGTGTGATTGTAGCTGTACTGACACACACTGGAAGGGCAGACAATCGGCTGGAAACACGGACCAAAAACTGTGAACCAAAATGGCTGTGTCAAACAGTGAGTAGGCCAGACAGTAGCGGTGTATCATTCAACCGAAGCTCGGCCTCATAGATCGTCACACATTTCGTTCAAACCAGACACGCTGTCGAAGTAGCCTCATCTTTCCGCGTGATCATAAAGTGCAATCGGATGGAGCTGTTCAAGTTTGTTGAGAATTTGTCGACCACTCGTCCCATTCTGTTGTTGTGCGCCCAAAGGTTTGGACCACGTATGCCTCGATTTTCCTTATCAAGATCTAGGTAGCTTGAGGACGCCCAGGAAACTTATTTCTTTGATGTCATTTGATCATTCGATTAATCCACTGTTAAATGTCACAAGTTTATGACTGAAAAGAGTGTATGAAGGGAATTTATTTCACGAACTTCGTTTTCTCTGTGTTCTTCAAACTGATAAACGGGACAACTTGTTTCAACAGTGATTTGCAAATTGGAACGTAATCTTAAACTCACAGATTAAACGTCACTAATAAATATACTTAACGATCGCTTAAGTACCATTTTAGGTCAGGAACTATTCCGCTTGCCAACAGACAGTACTTTGCAAAATTGCGCACGCGACGGTCAGCCACCCTTGAAGTTGTGCTTGCCTACCAGAATCCACTTGAAAGAAACTGGAACTCACAAACATCATGTTTCCACATAGATTCCACGTTTGTAAAATCAGGTCTATGAGTATCAATCGAAGTGAGCCCATTGTTAAAAACCAGTGCAAACACGAAAGTCACAAAACCCGGTCGATGTGAAATTTTGGATAGCCTGTGACAGAGGACCATTGATTACAGGAACTGGCAAAGACCAAGCTAGAATAAGTATGTAGGACATAGACAGGTGAAAACAAAGGGCGTTCACGGACAGCTACGACAACACACATCTATTGATTAAATGTTGACTGTTTGGCAAAATCGATTGTTCTAAACCGTCATCGACACTGCTAATACGATTCAAGCTGATAACAAAGAACGCTAAGGGGTAGTCAGGATACAGTCATGGTGAGAAGTTTAGAGTCTTCCGAACACTGTAAAATGAAACCTTACATCTACCACATGTACAAGCCATTTTGAATTGTACGTGGCAATGAGTATTAGATGCCGCCAAATCATGATTGAAGGAGAACCTGTAAGCAGAATGTACGATTATTCTTATACTGACATTTTAGTTGGCAGCTATTGCAATCGTAGTTTATACGCTTAAGAGGCTGACTTAGCACCCAGTCAGCAGCACTGTTGGCGTTCTATCGGTTCCAATATTCTCCTCTTTTGGTGTACAAAATTACGTACCAGTTATGCCAATTTCTGAGAGTTTTGGATATTGAGCTCTTTGATGAGTAGCAGAGGCTTAGTTTCGTACCGGGCAGACGTAGTTCAGTGATTCACTGATTACAACTTTCACAGTTGGACAGTGTCATATGCCGGTACCTTTCGAGAAGAGGCAGTAGATTCGAGTTTCGTTCTTGTGAGGGCTCATTGGCGATGCATATATTTGCCGTGATCGGAAGTAAAGTTACAGCCATGCTTTCATGAGGAAATCGTGTTGAACACTGTGCCACTAACCTCACAAAAGCACAATGGAATTGATGTAGGCCAACTCCCGGCAACGATTGCTTGTGGGTAATATTCGGATTGCCCGACAGCTCCTGAAGGTCCGGCCTATGACCCCGTGATTAGAAATGGAGATCATATTGAAAAAATAGAAATCACGGAACGTCCTGAGTAGTGTACTGAGTTCCTTTGATCCAGTTCATCCACACGGCAAATTGACGGAAGTTACGAGATGCTGGCATTCTTATTACTTCTGTTGGCAGCGACAAGATATACGGATTTCATTAATGAAGTGCCATCTGCTCATTGATTATATTGACACTTCTCTCGTATACCACCGATAAGACGAATCCGATTACACTGTTGTAATTGTTCGAAATATTTGGGCATCCTTTTTACCCACGTTCAAAAAAGATCAACTATATTCTGTCCAAATTCTTAGTCAGAGGTTTGACATTTTACCCGGAGCAGTTAGAAACAAAGTCGGGTTAGTATACGTTCGTCGTAGGGTTTAATCAAGTATGCGTTATTCTACGTTAGTTGAACGGTTTCTTGTGAAACACTGAAAACAGGTATCAGGGTCAATGACATATTCATCTATGGTTAGCTGTAACCAACGGCCATAATTATGTGTTCACCTCCTATAAAAACGTTCGAGTTGCTGGAACAAATTGGCAGACAATTTCTTTTGATACTTCTGTATAAAATACATTCACTTGACTCTTGGTTGACTTGTTTTACTACTGTACGTGAGCGATCATCATTCTATATATTGTTAGTTTTTTATATGGAGAAACTAAAATATCTACCGAACTATTCTCCCGTCCTACTGGTCGACTATTTCGTCACCGACTTGGCACAAAACAGGTGGAGAACTTTTTCAAGTTGTTAACTGGTTTGCTGAAGCTGTTCATGTGATAAATTTGAAAGGTCATGGGAGTAAACTAAATAATAACTCGTCTTGAAGTTGTACAGTCCACTTTGTTTTCCAAAGTCAAACATATTGTGAGATTCCAAAAGATGGGCACTCCTGATAGACAGCACATGCAAGCACAATTGGTGGGATGCTTGAGGCTAATGAAACAAAATAACACATTCCTAAATGGATGACATGAATGGCGCCTCAGCTGACCGTGCGAACTAACGAACCTGTGAATCACATACAAAACGTGTGCAAGCATCAGATGATTCCGTTAACACATTGAAAGAATACGATCGAATCTTCGAATTCATCGAAACCCCACGGATACTCAATCGGAACTCTGCATTCAAAGACTACTTGCTATTCAACATATAAATCTGAAACCGTCAAGGTTCATTCAGAGAGACATTGGCCAACATTCTATATGGCCAGTTGGTCATAAACGTTGTCTGGACATCATACGAATATGTATCTTAGAGTTCATGTTTGCAGCGTTAAGGTACGAATGGAGGACTAACAGAAACCGCATCAGAAGGAACATACTTCAAGACGGTTCAGTTTGATCACAGTCGAATTAATGGAGGCCTGTCCAATGAAAACATAGAACACCATCGCAAACTTCCTGTCCAGAGGACTGTGACTAAGCCCGATTATGCTACCGACGAATTGTTACGGTCACATAATTTCCAAGTACCAACGGTAATAGTTGCATCAATTGTTACAGGATGCATTGTCTGGCCCCAAAGTGTTCTCCATCACTATTGAGATCACGTTGGGTTTATTCTCGAACGAGAATTCACAGAAACTTGATCGGTTCATACACTTAGAAAGCTGCAAAAGAAGCTATGAAAATGCAGGATATAGAACACAAGTTTATATCTTATGCCTGAACAACGTTCATTGAGTTAAGTCAATTCTGAAGACAGAGAGGTTACACCTATAAATGGAGTGGCTGGAAGAATACGATAAAACAGCTTTCATGTATCCAATCGTGCCAATTTCCACATAATCGTGCGTAACAGTCGGTGTCGACCGGTCGGCAACGAAGAGGTTGGATGGTGCACATTTGATTGCGAAAACTAAATGTGTTCATTTACTAAGTCTCCTGGACCGCTTAGACCTAGATGGTTGAAGCATGTATTCAGGATGCTGACTAATCGTCTGTCATGCAGAACACTGCGTTCCGCATCTGAATTGTGTAGGAAGAAAGAGTTGGTATACAGAAATGGAGATAGTTAGCAACAAAGCAAGTTGCGTTCGTCCTCCACATCGGGGCCAACGTGACTAGAGGAATTAGTGGCTACAAACCTTAGGGCTGATAATAGTATGAACTTTGCCGTCGTTTCACTGAAATGAACTATTAATGAAGTGGGTCCATGAGAACCCCAATTCTTGCACGTGTCTCTTGATACGTTTTAGCGATTCAAACGTTTGTTCGAAAGGTTTAGGTACTTTGGATTTAGGAGAAGACTTTTATGAAATAAATCCTATTTACTCTTCCTTAGTCTTTGCGCTAAGACTGATTTTTTAAAAATGAAACTTAGCTGTCACAGTTAGGTGACAGTCATCATAATCAACAGCAAAAAATTAGTGGCTGACACAAATGCATAACTGTCATATAACAACGAAAATTTCATGTATCAGTTTAAGGATAACATGAAAAGAAGAGGACTTTCATTTTGTAAGAATTTACAGATTTAAACAATTAGAAGAGTTGTAAATGACAGTGAAATAGTACTTGTAAGACAGTTCTCACTGTGTCGCCTCGTTAGCTGTAAATGTTCAGTATGCTGATCAACATACAGTCCCTTACTTGCGGGGATCCTGTCAAAGGAGAGAACACGCATTATAAATAATTAACTGTCACTGATCAAAAAACGAACTGTTATGCTGGTGTGTACACTCATGCAGTGCTTGGTTATGTTGGTTATGTTAGCTGAGTCATTCAATGTTGACTTTTGGAGGTATTGGTATTACATCGATATTTAAGAAGGGCACATCCAACATTTTCACCGACTGTAGACAAATCAGTAGAGTGAAACGTTTTCTTCGAAAATTCTCCTTGAAGATTTGACGTCGCGGAGTGACCAAACGAATTTACGGCGGTCTCCTTCCACTGTTGGCGCGTTGTTCTGTATTATCCATTCAATTCTGTCGTCCCTGGATAGCAAATGCAAGTCGGGTTCAGACTGCTTGATTACAGTGATACTATCAACTAAATCAATAAGGAAATACCGTTTCATTTTCCTAAAGCATTGCATTTAATCATTCTTCATAATGTTATAAGGCGATAGTATTTCAAAATCGTCCCTACCTCACACACTTAAATGTTCACGCGCCTTCCCAATCGTCACGAATTCGGTTGACCCCTAATGGGACAATTCTCTTCCAAATTGTGGACCGTAAACACGTTTCTGTTAAAGTATGCAAATGTCTTCGGTGTCCAACATTTGGAGATATCCTACAACATGATGTTAACGAGTTAGCTAGTTGATCGGACGTATCCGTCTCATCGCTCAGTAGGTCCAAGTACTTTGTTGGTTTAATTCTCCAACAGCCATCCCGAAATACGACTTGAAAGCAAACCGTCCAAGATCCCAACCTGTCAGATGTTTGAGTTACATTGGACCATTAGACATAGTCCTCTGAAGCTCACAACGTTTACACTGAAGTGAGAAAACTCATGTTTCATATTTTACAACTACCGTTTTTAGATTCGCATAATCCTGCCCTCTGTTTCATAAACGAATGCGTACTCTCCGCTAGTTATAGTCAATTAGTAACGTCCCTTGGACCTCTGAACAAAGATTTTAAAGTTCTCCTTAGATCCATGGAGCATTTGTCTAACTGGAACGGTACTCCTGTCTTTTCATCAAATTTATTGTTTCAATATTTTAAAGCTCACAAGTTGCTGACCTCCAAAATCTCGTCCGTATTTGATCCACCTCTTCATTCCAACTTTCCTAAGTGTATATCCACAGACCAAACCAAGTCTTTTGTAAAATCTATGTACGTCTGTACCCGCGTTAAGATTTTCTCCATTGCTCCCCACTAATCCAAGAATATTCCGCCAAAGAATTCAATGCAAAATTGAACTAATAACTTTTTTTAAACACTGCTTCCATTGAAGACGTAGCTGTGAAGATGTTGAATATTCACCGATCGAAATGTAAGTTCATAAACTTACTTGATGACCACTTTTATAGACGATCCAGTCAAACAACGATAACATCTACATCTTTCAAAGGCATGCAGAACCCAACCCAAGAGAAAAACACCATTTGCCGTTCATAACCTACAGGCGGGTGCACTGAGTTCTTTTTGTCAAGTCATCCACTGACTATATCGCACTTTACATCCATCAGAGTTGTATAGATCAACAAACTATGTAAAGCATGGATTAAGCTATCTAATTCTACATACTCCAAAGTTATGCATCGTTATCAAAGATCATGGTTTCATTAGTAATGACGACGACGACGACGACCGTAGAAGACACAACTAAACACATCTTTATTCATCATGTGGGGCAATAGTTGAACAGAAGAAAAAATTTAACGGTATCAATGATAACAAGAATACAACAGATCGCAATGTTTGTCATAGTGAGATAGACGATCAAATTTGTGATAGGCAAAAAGAACAACAGAGAAAAAATAACATTGTCGTTCACAGTTTTTGGCAGAAAGAAAAAATAGAAGCGCACGTGCACGCACGTACAAACACGGAAGAAGTGAAAAGCATGAAGACAAAACAAGCAGTAACAACAACCAGAACAGAAAGAGCATGGAATATAACTATACGAGAAAAGAGGCATGGCTAGCACAGAAATGCTGCCAAAAAGTACCTAGTCCTGCGAATATACTCATCAGTTCACACACCTTAGGCATGCCTCCTGTCCAAAAATGGGTTGACTGGGTTAAACAGTGGAGTAGTTGAGTAATTAGCGATCAGAAGAGAAGAAAAAAACAGCCATACGGAAGGAGATTCGACGCTACCAGAATGCGTACAAAATCATGTGCGTCCACAGGGTTGAATCTGGCAAACAGCGGCAAAAAGCGAGCGAGCGAATAGGCGGTGACGGAAGAGGACGTACAAACCTAGACGAAGCGGATGCAAGCTGATCGGCGGTTCGAACAAAGTCTACAAGACCTAAGGCATCACATAGCCCTCATCTGAGTGTTGCGGTTGGGTATCAGACGGGTAGGCGCCGTGGAACCCAAGTCGAGTCTCGTTAGGATTGTGAACCGGTGCAGACACAGTGGGTGTGGTCGATGGGACCATGTGCGGGTAGCCGCCAGGCGTTGCTGTAGTGGTGGTCACGCCGGTCATGGTGATCCGAAATCCATTGGCTTGCCGGGCCACACGAAAACGTGTGACTAATTCAGCGACGTAGACCCCGAAGGCAGCCAAAGAAAATACCTGTTGGTAGGCGAAATGAACAAAGGGCACTGTTGGACAAAAGTTGAAATTCAACATACCTAACAAGTAGCGAAGATGAATAGAAGCTACTGTAGATAGCGAACATGACCAGCTAACAGTGGTCAAACGTCTCAGATAAACGACCATGATAATTGGTTCAAGGTCCCATACTCACGTGATTAATTAAAGAAAACATGCAAACCTGGAAAACAGGGGCCAGATGGTCGACCTCTGCCGTAGATTGGAGAGAGGATATATACGCAATTGTTTTGAAGGGTGTCGTTAACCTCTTGATTAGAACCAAAAGAACAATGAAATGTTGAACAGAAGAGAAGCAGAATTGAAGTCAATGACGTTCGTGACATGAGGAGTGTTCTTTCCCTTGAAGTTTCACTTTTTATCTACTGGTCTCACACAACAGCTGGTGGACGTATCACATTTGAGCACACCTAAACATCAAACTATTGCGAAGAACACTGATGTGTAGGCGAATATTCCAGAAAGCTGATTAAAAGAAAAATTGCATTTTACAACGCAAGCACTACACACTTTGGATTCATAACACTGTTGACCAGAGGAAAAACGTTCTTCCGACCTCAAACAAGAAGTCAGAAATGATATCAGGTGTTGACATCAACTGATTACCTGACTATTGCCTTAAGCTCAATAGGTGAAATGCAAAAAAATGTAGGGAGCGTTAGGCGATGGGTTTGCAAGATGTCCTCACCTTGCACACACACACACACACACACACACACACACACACACAGTTGGAGCCATCCATATCGGATTCAGCCCGTCACAGCTACCGAAGTCAAGGGATACGTGCTCACAGCACCCACCACAAGTGGCTTGCGCTGTACGACTTGTGGTTCCGCTCACACCACGTATTCAATGGAACCCGAAGGAATAAAAACAGAATTCGTGTAAATGAAGGCTTTTGCAATCCAGCCAGACAATGCTGGTTAGTCGTTCTATTTATGGTTCGGATAAACGAATTACTTACGGATAGGAGATTGGGTGAAAATGCTTGAAAAGCTAAAATGAATGAAATAAGACCGTTTTGGACAAATGAATTAAACACGATTTTCAATTTGGACAACGGCCACAGTTGCTCACCTACGAGCAAGTCAAGTCAATTATACGTTTTACACGCCAACAGTTGGTGTAGCTTCGAACACATGATTTAGTTACTGATGTGTAGTAGGAGATGTTGGTTTCCACACATATTGAAAATCGCCCATAACTGGTGGCAGCTGTCGCATTCCCACAGACTTTCCAGTCGGTGGCTTTCGAAAAGAAGCACTAGACTCGAGTTTCGCTCTCATTAGAGCTCGTCAGTAGTGCATATCCTCGCCACTGCCGGGACTAGAACTCCGGCCACGCTGTTCATGAGGCAGCCGTGTTTACCATTGCGCCATTGACCTCAAATTAGGCACGACCGAATTATTACATGTGAACGCTCAACCATAATCAGGTTGTCCGATCGTGTCGACAGGAGACAGAGTAAATGTCCTGTAAACCCCAATCAATGATTCCTTGATTAGGACTTCTCTCCAAGTTGAAATCACAGAAATCATAGACTTGTTGAGCGGTATTTGATTACTGTATAACCATGATTTAATTCTTTACCAAACGTCCCTAACAGATACTGAAGTTTCCTCCTCACCATCGAAGTGATCAGGCAACGGCATCAAAATTAACGACGCACTACGGTAGTTTTACAACAAAAGAAGTTTGTGATATTCATATAGGCCGCTCAAACCTGAATAAGCATATGCAAAAAAAACGAAATTCTAAGCCCAAATGGTGTGATTGTTGTGCCACATGGCATATACATATCAGCAAAAGCAGTAGCTTCAACTACGAAACATCTTTTATGGCACCATGCACTGACTCAAACAGTCTGCACCTGCCATGTTTGAGATAGAAATGACGGTCGAACAATGTTGATTTCTTGCAGTCTGTGAATGTTTGCTGACATGATTTTGATGTGCTGAGGTGTGTTAAGCTCGCCTAATTGTGTGACTGATTAAATACAAGTTGTAGCCAGCCCCACATTCTTTTTCATACTACATGGTTTCATCTTTTTTCTGTTTATTCTGTTCTACATCCGAACTCGGACTGTTAAATTGTTATATTCGACTAATCGAGACGGTAGTCTTTTTGATTATGTAAAATTTCATATCCTGTGTAATCCATGTTAATTAACCCGTTTATTGCTTGTATTGAACGTTTTCATCGGTTCTTCACTGTTCTGTTGCCTCAATGATATTCTCCTATTGGGACTAAAGAGAACTTTAATTTTAGACGGCTCCGTGAGTCTTGTCAGCCTCTAGGATCATCTTCTGTTTCCTACTGGCCCATACAACCGAGTTCTTATCCAATGAGTAGCTCGTTGCTTGTTAAACTTATCCCGACTCTGTTTCTCATTGGCGTTTTTAGTACATTGTTTAGGTTATATGTTGACTCTGTCTTTATTCGGAATGTTGTATTATCTTGGGCAGCGTTTATTACGCTGTACAGTGTTCATTTGGCAGCGCGCACTATGCATATTACGGGTTCTGTACAGTCACGTTTTCCATGAAGAATGGCATTTGAGGTTTGTTAAATATACCTCGAACAGTATATTGTTTTAAAGCCATTGGAATTATCTGACATTAACCGTTTGTTTCATTGACATCGATCCGACGCTAACATTTGTCATTAAGAAATGATCCCATTGATTTCGTGTTTACCGATCGATTCCGAGACTGTGCGGATTCAACAACTCGCGTTTCTGTGGTTCACCTGTAAACAGAGACCGATCGGGAACTAACTGAGAACAGATGTTGACCATTGACGTCATTTTCCGATTCCACATATGCTCAAATATATATGATAAAAAATTTGGCCTTTTCCGTGTTCGTTAAGTGTCGCAAATCAACCAGAGATGACGCAAATTCAGTGACTGAGCCGTTTGAGACTAAGATGATAGTTCACTCACACGCGGATTGTCGACCCATCGACAAGGTCTGAGCACCTCGACGTGCGTGGGCTTCTAAGTTGACGCATATCAAGTGAGTAACGCGTGGTACTTGGAGGATGAAAGTAATATACACACATAGGATACGTTTCAAGTATGTCTGCTGCAACAAATAGGATAAAGACGTAGACAAACAATCCGTTTTCCATCATTCATCTTCCGGCCGGGACAACTACACACAGAAGCGATAGGGTGAGACAAAAAGAGAAACCAGGTCAGTGGTTAATTAAATTTTGATTCGTTAGGTCACGCTGGCGGATTAGGTAAATCGTGCAGGCCGACTGTCCATTGAATAACGTTGAGGTCAAGACAGGCGCAACGTCATTCTTATTCGGATGGCTGCTGATGAGTGCCGGGTAGCGCATCAGAGACCGTCCATATGAGAACAAAGTGTTGCCGAGTCTATTGGAAACGGGCCATTTGTTCCAATGTTGTGTCTTCAAGAGCGGTGCGTTTAGGCGTTACGGTAACCCTGGCTATAAAACGATCGGGACGATTATCGACCAATGTGGTTGAGCCAATCGACGAGTGTGATGCGACCAACCAGTGCAGTAATCCGAATTTTCTCGCAATAAGTCACCACCTGTGGCTCGAGCTGCTAACGGTTCTGGTAATCGTCCACGAAGTCGCAGAATAACAATACATCACTGGTTCACACTGATGCTTAACTGCCACACAACCATGGAGGAAAAAAAATCAAACCATGCATAGGAAAAAAGAAAGGGACGGGGAAGAATCTAACTACTAAAAATAGCTTCGTCCTTATTCAAACATTCAACATCAAGGTGTCTACACCTTGCAAACAAACAATCGAGCTGTAAGTGAAAGTAAGGCGTCATCAGCTTCCTTACGGCTTTCACTGTCCTGTGTCATTAAGTATACTCACTTCAGAGACAACTCGGCCAAACAACGACAACATTCAGGTCACTGAGCTCGAAAAGTCGCCTTCTCATCTGACGTCTTCAGCCACCAACTCTGTGAGTCGCCAGGGCCCCAGCTCGGGAGACGAACCCGATCTACAGTGCTCAACCCTTTCGTGAACGATTTCGTTTGTCTACTGTAGGTCTTCATCTGTCCATCTCGCGCTTTACGTCAATCGGTCGAAGCGTCGGCAAACATAGCTCGGTGTGGCAATCGGTTAGCTAGCATTCTTAGTACATAACCTAACCATCTAGATGTGTGGAAATGTAATGAATGAACAAAAAAACTCGTTTGACAATCACTAACAAATAATTTCTTCTTAACCTCCTCGTTGTTTAATCGCTGATGCCACCCGACATGAGCGATTGAACACAGACATCGGTGGTCAAACACCAGAAGACGGTTCACATCGTCTACTCTGAGCGGCTTGGTTTCGCTGCCGTAAAGTAATACAGCCCTCACTGTTGTCTGATATACGCGACCCTCAAGTTTCAGGGAAATACCTCTCTGTCTTCATAGGTGCCCCAGATTAGTAAACACCGCTCTAGCATTGAAATGTGTGCCCCTATTTCGTTCCCTACATTTCCACCGCCGCCGCCACAGATGCAGCTTTCCAGGTATACAAACCGGTCAATAGCCTCTATGATTTCATTATCTGACATTAAATCTACGTCATCACAGCAATCTTGCAGAAGCACTTAACATTTTGAGGTTGCAAAGCGCATTCCCACGTATTTAGCAGAACAGGAAATTGTGTTTAGCGTTGTCTGTGCCGCTTGAAAGTTGTCGAACAGCAACACCTTATCGTCAGCATAATCAAGGTCAGTCAGCCTTCCATCAGATAGGAGGTCTACGTCGGCATCTTGAACAAAAATGGTGAAGGAGGACAGCGTTGACGTAAGCCGTTCATGGTGCTGAAACTGTTCACTGTAAACCCTAACCTGAACTGAGGTATGGGAATAAAGTGCCGACAGTTCGTTCAAATACTTGGTCGGTAAACCCATGCGTTTAAGTAACTCTAAAAGTGTGGATCGATCCACGGAATCGAACGCACCTTTGTAGTCGAGAAATACGGCGATTGTTGGCCGACAGTACACGTGACGCTGCTGTATGCTCAGAAAATCCTGTATCACTGCCTAAACACTCCTACGCAGTCAGTAGTGCAACTCAGTCATATGAGTGCAATTGCTTTTTATCAGACTACTCCTGTTCGGCCTATCTAACTGTACTTGGTAGGTCGGAAGTCTTGTTCAGAACAGCACTCCAGATCGATGCAGTGCACAAACTTAACCACTACGATATGGTTTCAGAATTGGTCGGGAAATAAATCCGATCGATGCCTAGATTTCAAGTAACCACGCCTTTTTGATAAATGTACAAGTCCGAAGATGACCTGTGGGATCGTTCGATGGGTTCGTCATGAACATTGACGTAACCTTCATTATTGACTTGATAAGAATATACATGTGCCACGTAATTTCTCATTGACATCTAATGATCTCTATCAATAAAATACGAAAAGCGTGCAAGCCGCGAACCAATAGATAAAAAAACTGGCTGGAAAGTACCAGGTGATTTTAGTTTTATCGCAAACTTCAGTCGCCTGTACAACTTAAGGTTTCCGAGATACAAGCATACACCTTACTGATAGGTACAATTGCTTAACCAATAGGAATCACATCATCGCGTATTCACACTGCCTGACAAGACAGAATCAACACGTTAGAACAAGCCGTCAGCTTACTAGATAACTTGCGGCATTGTGAATACATTCAATCGATAAGACCACTTTCACATTCTTGACAAACAATGATCTGGTGAAACCAGGTTGACAAGATGGTAGGTTGGATTTATGCATACACTTTACTATGAAATGGAGAGACTAGTTCACCGGAAACAGAAGAAAAACTTTGAACGCTTTACTAATAATATGATGGGCTTGATACCGATAAAGCATACAAGTGCATTCGAAATACACAATCACGACACAATCGTACGCACACTAGCTAAACGCTAGAATGTCAACATTGTGACAACATTCGGCCCTTGAGAGCAGCGCTTGCTAATGTGAAAAAAAACGCGAAATGTGAAAGCATAGCATGCATCCATACATACCTGCGTGTGTATATCGACCCTTAAGTTAAGAATCAAGGGTAAAGTAAAACGACACAACCAACACCAAATCCGAGATTGATCTATCGATCGTTAACGGTGTGTAATCGATGAGACAGCCTGGAACACCGGGTCACTTTTAGTCATCATAGGAACACGGTAAAAGAAACACGTACACCTGTGTTGAGTGCTAAAGTCTCTCCATCCAAAGTCACGCATTACAAACAAGCTCGATGGATTTGCGAACTGCAAGGGAACGAATCAGTCTATCAAACGCAACTTGTTAATATGTATGCCATCATAAAACGCTGGTTTTATCGTAACAGCTTGATATAGCTGCTGCAACACCAGCAGTATTAACAACAAAAATAACGGAGGCACGAACACGAGCCGTGACAAACAATTAACGTTGACCAAATCTCTATCGATTGGGCTAAATGCGATTCAACAGACAAGAACAGAGTACAACTGTGAGTGAGTGGACATGGACTTTGAGAAAGTAGACTGTCACAGTTTCGAGCAGCGCAAGCGGCTCGTAATAGCCACGGACGTGCACGAACAAAAGAAATATAACTATGTTGTTTGCAATTTTGAGTGAACTTATGGCAAACCGGAAGCTCAAAAGATCTATCACTTTACTAGATTATCAGCACAGTACAGAAGCAGCAGAGAATCCATATGTTCGTGAGCAGAATTTGACGTAAGCATAGCATCTGAACCGTTCAACGCCATTAGTACATCTAGAGTTTACTTTTCAGAGGCTGCTACCAGCAATACACTAATAAACGAAATGGTCAATACACCCGATAACATAGACAGAGAGTCATCATCAACATCACAACAGCCTTGAGCCTGACCACAAGGTACTGTGGCTCGGTCCGCTACGCAATGTTCTAGAAGAAAACGTTAAGAAAAGTGATAACAACAGGAAGAAAACTGAGCGGGAGAAGTGGAAATGGTATGAGTGGGCAATGTTTCAAGTGGCTGCCCTATTGATAGTTTCCAAGGTAGAAATGACGTGTTACAATCTCCATGCTATAAGATCTCACATCAGGAATCCTCCAGAGCACTGGTAAGCAGCCGGTGAGTTGCTAGTTAATTTGAATTGGATATCACCCATTAGTGATTGATTCCTCCGTATTCAAATAGACTTCCGTTCAAAAAAAAGAAGCGTTCGCTAATCTAAGACATCTAGGGCGACAAAGAGGCATCCCTCTGAAGTTTAAGGGTTGCGAATATGAAGCGATAGTTGAGGGTACATTAAATTACGGCTGCCAAACTTGGACGCTCAGGGTAGAAGACGTGAATCATCTTCAGGTAGTTGACCACCGATGTCTGCGTTAAGTCAATGAATGAGTGAAATAGAGGCGCGTATTTCTAAGGCTAGGAGGTGTTTACTAATCTGAGGCACTTATGGCGACAGAAAGGTATCTCTCTCAGCGAAACATGGCCGCTCAGGATAGAAGACGTAAACCGTCTTCAGATGTTTGACCACCGATGTCCGCGTACAATCGCTCGTATCGGGTGGCACCAACGAGTAAGCAACGAGGAGGTTAGGAAGCAGGTGTTTGGCACTGATTATCAAACGAGTTCTTTTATTCAGTCACTACATTTGAACAGACTTAGATGGTTAGGTCATGTACTAAGGATGCCAGCTAATCGCTTGCCACACCGAGCACTGTTTGCCGACGCTTCGACCGATTGGCGTAAGTCGAGAGGTGGACAGATGATAACCTGGCATAGACAAACGAAACCGTTCACGAAGGGGTTGGGCACTGTAGATCGAGTTCGTCTCCCGGGCTGGGGCCCTGGCGATTCACAGAGTTGGTGGCTGAAGACGTTAGATGAGACGGCGGCTTTTCGAGCTCAGTGACCTGAATGTTGTCGTTGTTTGGCCAAGTTGTCTGTGAAGTGACTGCATTTAATGACACAGGGCAGTGAAAGCCGTGAGGAAGCTGTCTTGCTGATGACGCCTTATTTTCACTTACAGCTCGGTTGTTTGTTTGTTTGCAATGTGTAGGCGCCTTCCTGTTGTATGTTTGAATGTGGACGTAGCTATTTTTAGTGACTAGGTCCCCTCCCCTTTCCCTTTCTTTTCCTCTCTCTTTCTATACAGGATTTGCTTTTTATTCTTCTTCATGATTGTGGGGCAGTTAAGCATCAGTGTGAACCACTGATGTATTGCTGTCTATGACGGTGATTGGGATCAAGTTTCGCTCTTAACATTAGTCCGTTCAGACAGCCGAAGCAGAGTAGAAGGCATTTGCTCAATCAGATAACTGGTAATAGTGCTTTTAATCGCACGGGAGCATATCACGTCACAGTTGACTACCAAGCCTATTCACAATATGTTTAGATTGTAAATATGATGCTGAGTATCAAGAATGTTAAGGAGAGAATGTGAGTACTTAAATACTGAGTGCTGTAGGATTCGTTTTTCACAAGTACGCACAAAGGATGCGTACACACACCCACAGAAGAAGCGCAGTTCAACGCATACAAAAAACGCCGCAACAAGCGCGTAAACATACAGCAAAACCCCCCATAAAGAAGAGTGAGCAAAAAACGCAGTCAAAAGCATTGTGGTACAGTGTAAACAAAAGCTCGATAAATTTGTTTATACGATTCGAATAGCCCCATGAGTTCATTAGAAGTGAAAAGGTGTTTTGGCAAGCAGTCTGTTTTCGGTTATTCGTCATCGGACCAATTACATAACATTTTATATCATCATGGTTGTCAAGTGATCAAAATCAAAAGCGACTAGTTTTGATCGCTTGACAACCATAATGATATAAAATGTTATGTAATTGGCCCGATGATGAATAACCGAAAACAGACTGTTTGCCAAAACACCTTTTCATTTCTAAATTTGTTTATGTTGATAAATGTCTTTCGGAGGTCACCTCGGATCAGGCACGTTAACATCCACGTGAGCACCCGTGGTGACAATTTGTTGAGAAACACCAATTTAAGAACAGTGCGTCTCCTGTATGGCCTCTTGATGAAAAGGCTGCCTCACAAATGCGATGTTCAAATTCAGCTTAAGAATAACAGAGTACTCTCGTAATGCAGTGGATTGCATACATCACACAAGTCAGTGAATCATCCACGAGATAGCATCCTCATTACCGGCTAGACAAACTGACTGGTTATGAAACTGGGTCCGAGGTAGTGGTTGTATTAACTCTAAGTGTGGTGCACAGAGAAGCTTGAATTAACTTCCATGTGCAACAAACCATCGGTGGTCAACAGACGTACTGACGCCAGAACAAAGTATGCACGTGACCGCCACAAAGGCTATTTTGTACACCTGTCGAAGTAAACCATTAATATATGCAACTGTGCATGCATTTGTATATTTTGCATAACGCGATCACAGCGACAGTGACGTAGAAAAATCAGAGAAGGAAAAACAAATCAACTACAAATAACCAACAGTCACACAAACATTAAGCCGGCCGAGTTTACGACAAGAGTGCGGTGAATGCCAGGGGCACCAAGTTTACTCATTCAGACAAGTAAAATGCATAGACCTAGAAGGTCGGATCATGTAGCAGAAGGGCTATCTCATCGGATTCTAAACTTGAACGCTCTTAGCCAGATCCAAAACTCATTGGTATAAGGTTCAAAATGATTAATGGATAGATTGGCACGGGGAAGTGAAAGCAGTCACTAGTAAATTAAGAACGGTAGGTCGTCGTGATCATCCCAGTGCTGAGTTCCTCATCAGTCCCTTGTCCGGGGAGTAGAAACAAAAGTACGGTAGCAAATCGTGTCGTCGATTGGCTGAATCGCCTGGAGAGTAATTGAGAATAATGAAGTGAGACAGTGAAAGCCGCAAAGGATTAGTTGTTCAGGGGGACAGTCCAGTTTGTTTACTTTCGATATGTAGGCACTTTGATGCTGACTGTTTGAGTCTAGATATACACGTTTCAGGTAGTTGGTTCCATTCTTTCCTAATACTTATTTTTAAATTAGAGATTGTTCTTTCTCTTCTGTTCCTATGGCAGCTTGGGATCGGTGTGAACTACCGATGTGAAGTTGACGATGATATGCGCTAAAAATCATCGAGTGGTGTATATACCATACAGTGTGACCTGCAACTTAGAAGCGTACTGTTAAGAATCTGGACAGAACAGATAATTTAATTCGCAGTATTAGGCTTCGGTAATTCACACTAAAACCTGACTGTCACCAATCTGTTTTTATCGGACAAAACCAACATGTGAATAAGTATGCTTAGTATGTCGGTTGTTTGGGTGTTAACCTATTGCTCACTTACCAGGCCTTCTCACATGGATAGGCTGGATGAAGCAGTCAGGTGGTCAGCGTACACAGGAAAGTTGAGGGACAAACACCTTAACGCTAAGGATTGATTCTATGGTTAGACGCGAATCCAGAAACCAATGGTTCCTTTTAATTAGGCTCCAATGTAGTAGTTTTTTGCTTTTCGTTAGATGAGCCGCCTGACCCCAACAAGCAGTGTGTTCAGTTCTTGGTTAACCCAACGAGTCCATCAGATTGCGAAACTTGCGATCAAAGGTTCCGACCTCTTCTGATTCACCACACCTATTGAACACCCATCAAACTACTGCGTAGTACACATCAACGATTGCAACGTCGTCTTCAAATGCACAAAAAGCCTTGCCGGTTGTTATGAGATCACTTTTTAGTAAGTAAAAACAAGAAAAGTTTTAAGGGTGGTTGAACAACCACACAAGTCAATACTTCCAAAAACTACGACCAGTGATACCATGCAACCGCTATTATTCGTATGAAGCGAACGTGGTGGACAATGCACAGCGCTATGATCGCTTCCACTCATAGCAGTCCATGACACCACGTACATCTTGGCATAATTGATCACATTTGTGCAATGGAATGTGTGGTTATCATTACGTTTGTTAAAAAAGACAACAAAGTATAGTAGCGGTCGGTTCACATACGGTTGGCAGCTTCCGGTTCGGATTAGCCTGTCGCAGTGACCGAAGCCGAAGAATGTTTACGATTAACTTTCGTCACAAGAGGCTTGCGACGCACCACTTGTAGTCCTATTTACACACCACACATTCAATGTAAACCTGAAGGAATAAGACCAGGAGGTGTGTGAGTGAGGCATTTGTGTCCAGCCGGCCAATGCTAGCCAACTGTTACTCTAGCTCGAAACAGAAACCCGTCTCAGAGGAAATAAACAGACAGAGACTGCAATGGTAAGACCTAAACAGGGAAGAGGAATAATGAAAATATAATGTAAGAAATATTCCAGTATAGGAGTACATGTTGGTGTACTTTAGCAGGATAGGAAGGGAAAAAATTCAAGGTTAGACTGAAAGGAAACAGACAAAATTCCCCGCCGAGACTCACTCCCAAGACAACACGGTCACAAATGAGACCACATTTAAAGAGTTTGTGACCAATCAGAAAACAGGGACAGAAGTGGACCAGACAAAGATCCAGACAGTACAGTGATGTCCCAATTAAAGGACGAGCGTGTGGGTGGAGTGCCAGGACTTGGCACGAAGGCTCAGAATGCCCATGAAGAGCGAAGTGGCACATGACCTTGCCGATTATGAAGGTCATTTCGAGCAGAATGAGATAGGCCTTTCTAAAGGCGAATGAAAACGGCATTTTCGGTGAATTGGGTTCTTCCCCGACACATTCGCCATACAGTACACCAACAAACCTAAGGAGAAGGAAAGGTAGGAGGCCACAGACACCCACGTTTCTGGAAATGGGTGAGTTCCAAATGATGGTAGTCATTGGTTGGTGTAAACAAAAAAAGATGGGCATAACCGATATAACCTACTTAACCCTAACGTATTCGTTATCTCTTGCCCGATGATGTACTATGAGTACGCTGATGGCTTACTAATCCGAGGCGGTCAGCGAATTCGCGACCGCACACTTCACAACACCATATAGTCATGTCACCACGACCGACGAAACCGATGGTTCCCTTGCAAACAGCGCGACAATTGCACGTTGAACTCGCGGACGCTCGTCCGAATCGTATTTCTCCAGGCCGTCCGGTTCAACGCTAACTCTTCCCAACATCTAAAATCAAGGTTACAACGCGAAAGACTGACCTAGAAACATACAGACACACGCCAACCCAGTATTAGTAGCACTGGTGGCACGATACTCACTGCTCTAATATGAATGGAAAAACTATCACTTATCTACCATGTTGATCGAACGATACAAGATCGCGGTAAGAAATGAATGTAAACTTGTGGTGTCGTTGGGGTACAGTCACAGCACTCCGACTTTGAGACCGACACTTACTAGCCTTTTTCCATTAGGTTGCAGTTGGTCTTCGGGTGTTTCCATACCGCGTACACTGCGCACCTGACGACTCTTTTCGGATGGACAATATCAGCTATGATTTATTTGAAGGTAAACGTGGCGGCGAAGATTTCGATTAACAGATCCAATTTGCATGTACACCGTAGCCACTTGTGCAGGTACCAAAATTAGTCCATAACTCAATGGAGTTTTCAGCTAGATATTTTGCGCAATTCTGTCCCAATCTGTTCGTTTGACTGGTATTTGTTGCACATTTTTGACAGTCACCTTCTATCCGTCTAAATCCAGTTCTCTTAGTGATAGATCATTTCATTTCCCGTGTTATCCATGAGTTACTGGCTTTGAGTTTTGCCCATTCGTAGAGGTGCGTTCAGACAATCCACTAAATATCAACTCACTTGTGTCTTCGACCTGTTCACAAATCACAATACATCTCCGTCTGCTGGATCACAATTTACTATTGATGCCTCATCAAAATTTAGATATCTACCTCTCTTCGTTTACCACTTCAAATGATTGATAACTCCTCTTCGCCTAAAGCCTCGATAACAGTGCCCCTTTTTTCAGTACATTAAAAGCCAGTAAATCAGATATTTATGATCACGCAAACTGTTTACAAGGGCATACGAATCATGATAACAGGCGTAAGCCAGCCACCAAAATAAAGCTACTTGGAAGATCTTTTGTATAAAACAGGGACACGCTATACTATATGGCCTCCAAAACACAGGGTAGAGAATCGTGCGACTCAAACTCGTTATTAATGGGTCGCGTATGTTACAGTGGTACGCAGACTAACGCGGCAGATAGTGAATGAACTGAATGAATGGTTATAAATAAGTGTTAATTGTGGGCCCAGACGAAAAACTTCGACTGAACAAACCTCCTACAACGTGCGTCTCCTGGCAATAGTACAAGAACGGAAACTTCAGCAAACAGTTACCGACAGCAGTTCTGCGCTGGAACCAGTTGAAGGAATAATAAAAACCACCGCTGTCGATAAGGCATAGTCACCTGTTTCATTAACAGATTTCTGTTGAGATGGAGTCGCAAAAAATGACCTCGCAAGTCTAGAGGACAGCCGGTACGATTCAACGACAAAACACATGAATGAATTGTAGGCAGCACGGATAAGATTGCCATTGCTTGATCAGATAATTGCTGTCATCTTCAATGGAGCATACTGAAAACAACTTTTAAAATGTGGCCTGGGGATAATCGGCCTGAATGCCTTAGCCAGCCTTTTTGTTAACAGCAAAACGTTCTGGATGTAAGTTGTGGATGTGCTTAAATTTCTTCAGTTGTGAAGTACTATGTGGACCTCCGATTCTCACTGAAATGGTTGACACAAATGAGGAGAACATAAATACTGAGTCATCTGGAGATCTCCATTTCGAATCAGAAATGACCATGGTACCACAGGAGTTCATGAATATCAACGAATTATGAGACACTACTGTCGACCTTGTAAACTCGCACCGACAGCACAAACAAGTCATTTGCGCTTTACTCAATAGCTGTTTTCTGAATCCGTCCCATAATGTGAACCAGATGTCCACTAACCATATCAGACAATCTTTCGAACCTACTTCCGCTCACGGAACATCAGTTATTTCATATCGCACACACGACTTTTCCAACTAACATAAAAACAGAATAAATCGCATGGGCGGTTGATTGTCATCATCACTATAGCAACACACGGGTGGTTCGCACAGTTGCTCAACTGCTTAAGCATCTCCAGATTAGTCAGCAGAAAAACGGCGTACCTAACACGCTCGTTTTCGGTGATACATCATCAGGCCAAATACACAAAAATTTATATGAAACAGTATTGTTAGGACGAAAGGAACAAGTAGCAAGTTAAAGCACGTCACAAGTACGCATGAATACAACGTTTTTATACAATTACGTCACAATTTTGATGCAACAGGAGCCGTTCCGTGTAATCACACAGAGAGAAGAACAGATCACATTTTGGATGTAAAAGAAGGAGAAGGGATGCGATCAGATCTATTTACTAAAAATATCAGTCCTAACTCAAACGTTCATCCCTGAAGGGTATAAACTTTGTGGACAAAAACCCGAACATATAATTACACCAACAGTGTTTTTATCGAATCGTCCGTACAATCGCTCGGTCCACTTCCTGAATGCCCAAACCGAATTAAGTAATTTGTAGTCACTGGTCACGGTAAAACTAGTACGAACACCTGACTAAAACACCATCATGCAGCAGAGCAGCACACTGTTGTTACAAACGATACTCGCACGTAAAACAACACATGAGTGCGGTTCCCTTGTGGTCTTCAAATTTGCTTGTAGTTAGTAGCAATGGCTGATTCAGAGTAGAGAACGGAATATCCAGGACAGTGTTTAACAAAACAAAGGTCACATGCACGCCAATCATTTGTGTAACTCGATAGGTAATTGGCATCATTAGTCAGGTATTTGACTCATGTACGTTTCAATGTATATTTCACGGGATTTTTGTGTTTAACATCATTCTGCATAGCTTATTGTCCGTTGATATCCTCATAATGTAGAGACGGCACAAAATATTGGGCATAAAGTCCAGCACTTAAAACGCCCGTAGGCAAACAGAAATTCACGTTGGCTTATGCGGTTCAGTTCATTGTTTAACAACCACCCCAAACGCCAATTAATACGGAAGATATGAGAAGCCACTCTATTCAAACGGGAATGATCACCAACCATTCAGAGTGGTAATGCCTTAGGATAGCGTCGTAAATATGTATACAGGTATCAGTTTGACAAAATAAAAGTACAAATTCACCACACGCGTGATTAGAACACGACAGAGTCGAACGATACAAATATCAGAATGCACTTTTAGCACGCGACAAACACTTAACCATTGTGTATTTTCAGTCCACTTCTTTATCTCATCAAAAATAGTTATCGAGGATAATAAAAGATCTCAAGCGGCAACTCACGACATCAAGATTCTGGGGAAGTCGTATGAAGTAGTCGGCCAGTTCACTTAGTTTGGTCAGTTTCATTGTCGGTTTATACAACAGAATGGTGTCTTGTCTTACACTAGCCGAGCGATAGCATATTTCTAAGTAAGAACATTTGACGACAGTTTAACCAAGTGGCTTCATATTGTGATGCTTGTTCCATTAACTCTTAGCAATGTCTAGTAGTCAGTATTGTATTTAATACATTAAACGGCAGAAGTCGAGGGGATGAACACAAACTATATAATATGAAACAAACAGAGAAAAGCACGACCGACTATAATCCTGATGTAAGAAACTCCTTTTGCAAGTATCCCTGGTTAAGATTATCCTCAATGTCTAAAAACTTCTTCGACTCACTTTGAACCAATGAACTCGACGAGAGATCGTGTAGACATTCAGATTGCCGCCCCCAATGATCCTATTGCTAAATTAATGGTTTCAACATGTGCCCGCAGCAGTCAAAGACACAACCAACAGCGAATTTCCGTTTAGGAGGACGTGACGCAGAGACTCGAAATACGCTGGTACTCCTGTTGAATGGCTTATGTTATTATGTGACCACCGTTAGCGCAGCCCGTAATCCCAATCGGTTTACTGAAACAGAAGTGTTAACCGGTGCACTTGCATCAAAAGTTCTATAGCTATGCGAACGGAAAAATTGTTTCAGTTCTAACAAGCCACCAACAAAATCATTATAACGACCATGAGTCTGACCAGAAGGTACTGTGGCCCAGGCTGCCGCTCAACGCAACAGTAACTCGAAATATCACAGAAGAAGAAATATTACCGAAAAAGGTTACAGTAATATTATGAATCATAATAGCGACAATGAAAGAGGAACAGGCGGAAGAATTGGAAATGGTATGAACGCAAATACACCATTCACTGCGGCACATCGTCATCTTGAAGTGCATTTCCAATCGGTGATCTGAACCATCACGAGGACCCTAACTGAGCGAACGACACTCATCCACTCTACTCAATAGCAGTCAGGTCATCCAGAGTTCGTCACAAGTTGCTGCTTGACCACCAGGCAGTTCTACACAACTGTTGGTGAACCCAATACTTCATGCTCGATATGGAAAACGCTCAGACGGCATGCGGAGTACGTGATCCAACCATTGCAGGCTGGACGACAAGATTAGTTGAACAACTGATCGCACATCCAGAATGTTCCAGAATACCCGCCGATGAACGGCCGTATTGCTCATGCGACCAATCCACTCAGTGTGGGCTGATTGGCGGAGACAACGATGACCAAACACGGTAAGTATGCCTATTTCTTCGTCGCGAACAGGCAACGTTTCCAGACCAAAGAGCAAAACAGAACATACCCAAGCACTACATGCCCTTCCTTTTAGTGAAAACCGAATGTCTTTTCGAAGTCACAGATGACGCATGCTGACAAAGGCAACCCGTGCATTTCCTATCCTCGCTAATATCTCATCAGTAATATTCCAGATTGACGAGACAGTGTTACCAAAGTATGTGAAACTGTCCACAATTTCAAGTGGATTGACTGTAATAAAGAAGGTAGAAGTGGGAATGCACTTTGAAGGTGCGAATCGCATCCCACATAAACCAGCCCGATCACTCAGTTTGTTCAGCATGGTCTGCAGGTCTTCGACAGAGGAGCTAAGTAAGACAATGTCATCAGCATAATCCATGTCGATCAACCTGGTGCCAATGATCAGCTAGGAAGTTATCGCTCTCCAGACGGTCACGTTACTCCCCCATTACACCAACGTGCTGACAATTCCAATCCAACCAAAACGTATTTAGTAGACTGTGGCTTGTGGCAAATTAGGGCGACGTCGACATGATTCAACTTACGAAGTGTCACCTGGAAGTAGATTGATACAGCCTTCAAATTCGACTCTTAATACTGTCTTTAGGAGGCCATTCGAGGTCAAGTTGAAAGGAGCGATAGTCAAACAGCATTGGTGATAGAAAAAGAGTCTGATCAAATCCCCTAGACACCTACTAGTACTGTTGTTCTTCTGGATAGAGCCAAATGAGTTCCGCATCTTTATCAGACACTCTCATCACCTCCCCAAAAATAGACCAGATAGAACATTAGTTAATAGAGTGGTACGCCCAAAGAACATTTGGAAAGATAATCAGCCAACAGTTGTGGTACTGACGAAAATAGAAAAATCGATTAACAGAGTTACTATGGCAATCGGCCTGTATTTTACTGAAGAAACGCTGAGGTTACCTGAGTATAAGCACAACAAAAGAGTAATGATACAACAGAATTGATATTCCGGGAAATAATGAAGAAAACAGACGAGTGAAATAATGCGGTTAATGCCAATATCATCACAAAGACTTCGTGATAGCGGATTACATGGACGTATAGATTCATTAGATAACAGTATTCGAAAAAGAAGAGAGGAGCAACAAAGCAAACTGGATACAAAAAGGGCTAGATTAGTTGAGGGTGCAAATGGTAATCATGTCAGCTAGCAACTCCCAAACAACCTGAAGTGTTTTGGTAATGTGAACTCCGAAAAAAGATACTAAAGACCTTGGGTATCGAATGCATTAAGTTGCACAGTCGGGCTGCTGCCCCTATCATTTCTGGAATCGGAGTAAAATGAAGGAGCGAGCTGACCAGAATAAGATGACCCGAAAAACTCGATGGCGAGTCCGCAGGTGAGACCCTGTACGCATAAAGCTTGTAATCAAATCCTGAATGCGAGTAATAAATGATTCAGAAATTAAAACTTGTTCTGACATCAGATAGCTATGAAACCTACTGAAACAAATTCGAAGAACAAGTCTCAAGGCGAAAACTGATTGGGCATTAACAATATGACGCAGATAAATGTCGTTTCTTAAAAACTGCGAAGTAACTCAATTTTACACCAGTGAGAAAAAATCAACACATGAGAGAACTTACCGCTGCAGCGATCGCACCAGACCCAAATACATGCATCGCCGCGGATACGATAAATGCGATGAACCAAATAAACGTGGAGATGACGAGAAAAGAGAATTCCTGTCGGTGGAAAAATATGAAGAAAAAAATGTATAAAACAGACCCATAATTAGTCAAAGTTTAAACAAGCCGGGAACGCTGGCAACCAACTTGAAAGTCGAATGCGTCAAACTTACCGAAGTAGACAACCTGGATCAGACTCATTCTAAAAAATAAACGAATATACACTGAGTGCGTGTGTTGAAGTTGAACGGATTAATATGCCATAGATGGCATTCTAACCAGGCCACAAGGTGACCAGTAGCTGAATACTAGATAGACGTAGGAAGTAATGGCGTCAATTCTCCCGGATGATCCATATGATATATGCAGAAAAAATCGAGTTAATTGGTTTATTCGCAAAGAATATTCCAATCATGCCAACCTATTTAGATGACAGAGTAGATGAGAAGAGACGCACTTTGTAATTTCGAAGTGTGCTGTATCCAAGCATACGCCTGTTGTCGCAGACATGCAAAGTAATATGGCTGGCTGCTTCATCCGTCCCCTATCGACGAACGATATCTACGGGGATAGCGAAGGAAAATGGTAGTTACCAAAATCTGCTAACTGTACCCTATCTATCTATCTGTGTGTTGATTGATTACATGTAGTATAGTGTGTGTAATTGCGATCACTTGATCGCTGTTGTGGTTTCCTTATGAAAAAGAAGAGTATGGTTGTACCCAATGAGGACCGCGGTAGTATACAATGTTATACCCACCCCCGATTTCGGTTTGTGGAAAAATCTATCGGTGTACCTAGCCTGTAGCATTTAGTAACTGTGGATCCCAACTGGAAAGTCAAACAGAACCAATAGAAGTCAGATGTGATGCTGGTATGCGTGTTCCTAAACTAAGTCATGTGCTACTCATCCTGTTACTTTCCCCTAGTTGCGCTCAACGAATGCAAACATGGTGTAGTGTGGTAAACGCAGAGCAAATATGCACAACAGGTGTCCGAGAGAGCATAAATAAGTAAGTAAAGTTTCTCCCAAAAAAGAGTGATTATTGATATTTATACATGTCATCGAACATCACCATGTGGCGCTATCATCAGATATATGACCTGGCAGTATGACGATTTTGTTGAGAAGGGCCGTATGAAAAGTCTACGAGAATGAAAAAGCAACAATCGATTCTGGACGATTTATGATACTAATTACCGACTCCCTCGCAATTTATTAGTGATCTTTGATCCGTTTGACAAAAAGCCTTATCAAAACCTCAAAACAGAGCAAACAACGACCAGCGTAACTTGGAATAGTCACCTAACCGGTTGTTGCAATCGCCACTATTCACACCGCTGGTTAAAAATTCTCCCTGATCTGGCAGTGTGTCGTGGTCAATGGCGAGTTCGTGTCCGTCAATTGTTGACACTTCTTCGCCATAAACCCCTATGGTTTTTGCATAGCTTTTGTTCCCTCTACGTTTGTAAATATCTACTAGTCAATTACCTCGCGGACTACTATCACAATCAACGGTAGCCCGAGCCATGATACTCACGGGTACGACTCAAAGTTCAAAGTCATGATAATGTTAGTGACAGAAAGTGATGGCACAGCTCACAACCACATCACTTGTGTTTATGCTCAAAAGTGCAACTGTATACACCCTTCAAAACGGTTAATAGTTAAACCGTAAACAAAAGTAGAACACGCGGACGTGCGAAAGGTATATGAGGTTCGAATCTGACACTCATACAACATTCCTCCTATAAGAAATATGTCTATAAAGTATTTAGTTGACATTAGACGTCTCGATTGAGGAAATAAACTTCCCAGAACTACAAACGAAACACTTTTGAAGGCTTGAAATAGACCCAAGCTCCAAAAAACAGCAGGCAGTTTCGCCAGCCCCAACCCGGCATACCTCCACGTTGACCTGCCCTTAGTGAGACATTTCCACGTGTAAATCTGCATAGTCAAAATTTGTTCCAAGCCTGAATGATAATTTACTTTTTCAGTAGAGCTTTTGAATCCTGACCCACACCAAATCAGCGCCAACTAAATGATCGCAGAGACGTTTGGGTGATTCTCATCAAGCGTGTCTTCTTGTAAATGTAGGTACACACAGACGATCAGTTATTTCATTTTGGGACCGGACAACTTGGAGTTGTGTGGTTAAATGAAGCAGTTACAGTAAAAAATGAAAAGCAACACATACCAAGCCAGTTGATTAAGGCTTCTTAAAACAGTCACAAACTAAATGGCTCTTTCCAAAATATATCCTACATCATTTTTCCCTTCTTAACTTGAGTCAGAGTCCAGGTAAAACTGGCTACAGCGCCGTTTTTCTAGTCGAGTATCTCTCGGTTTAAACAATCATTGGATGCCTCTTATCCAGGTTTAGGTAGCCTGGGTAGCTTTGGCTCGTATGTGATCAAACTTTCGCGCCGAAGCACATACTGGATAGTTGTACGTTAACTTGATTTTTGGCTTTTGGTCCCAGTGGCATGTAAATGACACTAGTGTTTGCCTATATATGTGTTCGCTCAATGATCCCTGATTATTGTGTAATCGTCGTGTTATGAACACTTTTGATGACACTCCAGTGTTAACTGAGAGCGTGTGTTCATCTTGACCGTTTCGACGAAGCAGTGCTGTCCTATACATGGTATCGCATTCAGGATAACATAAGGCTCAAATGTCCTCTTTCAGAATAAAAAAAGCTGTTTCTTATCGGGCAGAGTACAACGGTCATTAAGCGGTTCGACTAATGTTTACGTTCGATCACATAAAAAATGTTTGGCATGATAGACGGGAGGTAAACTGAAAAACAAAACCAATAACAGAAGTAAGTTAACTTACAATTATCACCCATGGTCCGCGTAATCGTCTGATCAGATGGAAAAGATAGAAGATGTAGAACAGACCGGCAAGAATGAGCGTGAAGGCGGCTACAAAATTGACCCAACCGCCAGATGAATGGTAGGACCATGTGTAAGCACTGGCCACACAGATAAGCACAATGCAACTGATAATTATCTGACAGGAAAGGGAAAAGAAGCGAAAACATTCATCTACGAGCAACAGGCTAGACGGGAATACCAGCGAACGGAACGATATGCACGCAGTGGACATAATTACATAACAAAAAGAAAGATACTCATCATGGAAAAACCGTACGCTTGAGGTCACGCGCGAACTTGAATTGCGACATTTTTTAAAAATCGCACAGAATATGTGCACACTCATTTTTAGAACATTGTCACGATATTCATGTCATTGAGGACGTTAGTTGAGGTGATACCTAATCGACAGTGTGAAGTAAATTTTACACCAAGTAGGAAAAGAACAACTAGTAAATGAGAGAGTTGAAGGCCCCTATACTTGAGGCAGAATCCTAAACTTGTTATATTTCCGTGAAAAACAACATAAATTATGGCCTCGATTACGTTATAATATATAGATAACATGGTGAAAAACTAAATAAAGTGACAGGCGCGCCGCAATGGATGAGAACCTTTAAAGTAAAAAGAGGAGGCAGGCGTGGGAGAACAAAGAAACCGCCGCGACGAATACAGTGATTCACCACACGGACGCCACTGACTTTCATTCTTCGTAATAGCAGACAGTCCTCAAGCTGTTTATTGTCCTCTGGACCCTATCCAAATTGCTGAGAATGTCCCATGGAAGCACGTTTCAGAAGGAGTGCCTTCATACCCCAAACCAAAATCATACGCTGGTCACCCGGCTGCCCCGCTGTCGGCTTGACCCACCACTAGCAAACAGAATACGGTGAGACTACCGTTCGTAAGACGCAAGAGATCTATTGAACTATAGAAATGGAAAACCCGAAACGATCCAAAATGTTCCAGGCTTCTCGAGAACTCCCACAATTTAAAGCAATGCGTCTGCATACTTTCGGCCTGGAAACAGATTGCGTGAGAACACCCCCATCATTTTCGATGTGTTAAAGCACGTTTTGGGATTTCGTTTATTGCAAAGCTGAATAGGAAAAAGGAGGCTGGACAATCTTGACGTACCCCACTTGAGATGATGAATGTCAGTGATATGTTACCTTAGCCCGACCAGAGGTTTAGTAATTAACTGCTTTCAGTATGTCAACATACCTCTTCGGCACACCCTTGTTCGGTAAACAATCCCAGAGTAAAGCCCTGTCAACTGAATCAGAAGCCTCTCTGACACCGAAAAAGACAACTGTAGGAATAACGAAACTGAAAGATCTGATGAAGTGTGAAGATGCAATCAACATAGTCAGCTGGAGTGAAGTCCAGCTTACTCATTACGAATGTCCTGTTTGCTTGTTTTTATCAGTTTATGAAGTGCGACGATTGTAACCTCAATGCAACAGGAATAAGGCTAATCCTTCAGTGATTTTCGCACGAGGTGCGTGAGCTCTTTTTGAAAACGGAAAAGAAGTTAGCCAAGTCCGTCAGCTAGAACAATTCACTGAACCACAGATTCCGAAACAAAGCTGTCGGTTATTTGACTAAAGCTGGGTTCCCATTTATAAGAGAAGCAAGGAGGAGTTCGTTTGGACCGAATGCCTAGGGAGGTTTCAATAACCTGATCCCAAATGAAACTTCTGTTTCCGAGGGCGGAAGAATGTCAACAAACCAATGAGCATAGAGAGAGAGCCGAAAGGTGCAGTCAATGACAGAGATGGTCGGTTGAACCTCTGCCAAAAATGCCCAGCACAATGTCGTGAACGCCGTTGCAGATCACAGATGGGTTCATTATTGTACGGGAAAGCTTTCGAAAGCTGCCGGTAGCATCGGCTTGTCATATCTCGATGGCTTCGCGATCCTCCATTAGTTACTTCTAGAGTTCTAAGCGACTAACCTTGTGAACTGCATCATACTCGCCGCTGAATGGAATGTTCCGGCGAGTGTCAAGACGTTCAGGCGGTTTCATACAAGCCAAACGGTTGACAGCCGAACACACAGTGGTACAGCATAGGGCAGTATCAAACCTATGTACTAAATGCTGTGTAAGTGTCTACTGCTCCAACGATGCCCAGTGGATGGAGTACTGAACCAGAGGCAAGCGCGCTCTAGAAGATGTAGAGCGTCTGTGTCCCTGCTAAACTGGGTCCACTAGTGGATGACGACGAAACGGTCTCTCACCAAAACACAGCGAATTTAACACATGCCACTGCATGGTGAGAATCTGAACGAGCGTTCCAAATCGATTTGCGACATTGGAAACAGCCACATTACCGACAGCTAACAGCTATATGGTCAACCTGTCCACGGTTGACCTGAGGGCGGTCGCCAAGCGTTGGTTGACATCTAGAACGCTAAAGGTTGGTGCTCACCAAAAGCAGTCCATTAAAACATAAAGCTGGAAAAGTTCACTGAAACCTGTTCGACCAGTACCGTAAGCATGTTGACCACCTACATGAGGCTCACCAGCATACAGCCTGCCCACTTGAGCGTCCAAGTCTCCAGCCGTGCGTAGCGCGGTATGAACAAGGTTGGTGGGCTGGTGATAATCCTCTGTGATTGCATGTGAACTAGTCATTGGGTCTACGTGCCATAATAACAAAGATAGCGTTTGTGATGGACGCCTAAAAATGTTCAAGCCATATTTTCGAGTCCAACGGCGCACACACGGTTAGTAACGGATATCCAGTCAATCAGCGCCTTTTCTGTGTGCGCTCAGTGCAGGTGAAAAATCACCTGAACTAGTGGCTTAAACCGCAGGATCTCAACTGTTATGAACCGCGTGGACTGACAATAGATGCAAAATCACTAACGCCCGGCGTTCACTATAACCAAGCTTGGCTACGACGGTTGCACTAACGATCTGCGTTATCACGGTCTATACGTTGACGCACGAACTACCGCAAATGAAGAAGACAGGAAAACCTCCAGCCGAGGGTATACTTGCTCTCAACCAAAACGTGTTCAATTACACTGGAAAACTCCACCGTATTTATAATGTTTAAGCGGAGGCTCATACAGTAACGGAGGCTCATACAGTAATGGAGGTTCATACAGTAATGGAGGTTCATACAGTAATGGAGAACAAAACAACGTTTTTGGGTTAATTGTGGAATTATCCCAACATCAACACAAGCACGCCATGTAGGCACACGGCAGACAGTGGCCAGAAATTTGAGTTGTTGAGCTGCGCTAGAATCCTGAAGCCGTGTTTACACAAGGCGGCGAGGATCTCCAAAGTACGTGCGAGAGCTGTCTATTAAACTAGCTGTACGAGTTTCTGAACACTGAAGGTGGCAAGCTTGAACGGCGTCCTGGGTCAAGCAAATGGTTGATTTGTCAAGAAAGATATCACCTTGGCACACTATAATTCTGGCCACAAGTGTCATCGCGAACAGTAGATGAGGTAATTCTCTCTTATATGTCCAAAAACAAGATTGGGGCTGCTAAGTAAATGTTTAACAAACTAAATGAAAATGGTGCGGTAGATTGTGACATGGACATAAAGCCCGCAGCTGACACTTCTGTTAGAGTTACAATAAGCCCATAAAACAGAATACAACAGCAATACAAGATCGTAAGTTCATGTTTGTGAACATGATACTTCTTGGTTGCCCAAGCCGAAGAATAGGGTTGGTTTGATGTACCCCACCTGAAGCCTTTAGTACAAAAGAAACCTGACCCTCGAGGTATCAGGGAGAGGTGCAGAATTCGCAGCCAACTGACGCCCGGTGCTTAGACAGGAAGCCCAAGACTTACAGGGCAGTTTCAATGTCTGACGCTTGTCCTCAGGCAGTTGATCTAACACACTCCTACCTTGTCCGACCAGGTACGACGAAAAAGTCACACAAAAATAATGAGGCCACATAGTCTATGATGCCTACCACTAATGACAACGACGGCCACAGGGAACAGTCTCCAAGTACTCGGTTGTTCATTGAGCTTGACAGCTAGGTTTCAAACCTCACGTCATCAAACGAGGCGACATCAGCAGTGCAGATCAACCTCTACACTCAAACACTTACGCACTGACGACTTCACCTCAATTGGTAATTAAAAGTTTACAAACTAAGTGTCAAAAGATCGTCCGAACTGCTAACACCACCACTACTCCTAAGAATCAGAAACAGTACCTCTGATTAAGCACATCAAAAGTTCTTAGGTTTCCAGCCCCGAAAGTGGACAGAGGCAAACCACGATGGCATACCATTACTTACCCGTGGGGTTGCCCATTCGCACAAAAACCCATGCACTGTAAACTAACCTTTATAATGTAAACTACAGAAAACAACACCTCATAATGGGGTTTTGTGCCACTAACCCTGAAAGTCCGTCAAACGATAGGAATAAAGCTCAAATGATTACACTACGCATGAACAATCATAAAATACCAACGGCTATCGTAGGCAAATAAGCCGAACATACATTTGCCGGGTTTATCACCTAAGTGATCAAATATTGGCTGTATGCAACGCGTCGAAAAATGAATCAAGGTGGCGACGCCCGTAATATCAGCCAGTTAGTCTCTGTGATGAGGCTTTATTTCAAGATCCTCCACGCCTCGAAATGACATCCATTACACAAGCGAGACATGACATTAGCAGGGGAAGTGAAAACCCAACATAACGGGTGCTAATAACAACTATACGGTTCAACCGGAACTCCTTCGCTGAGAGTGTACAACGATAATAATACCTTATACTGTATTCAACGACCACAACATGAGAAGAACAAAGGTAAGGTGAGGTAAAGAGGGGGGAAACGTAGGGACACAGCGATTCACAACAGCAACGCAATTGACGTCTGTTTTTTGTTACATCAGATAGCGATTTCAACTAAAGGTGTTCATTATCCCTCGGACCCCAGCCAGAAGAACGGCAGCGTCTTACTAAGACAAATTTAAGTGTGAACGCCATTATACCCCGAACCCAACTTATGTGTTGGCCACCGGGTTGCCGCTTCCAAACGAACTCACCACTCACAAAAGACAGTGTGGTAGGTAGTGAGTTGACATTCGTAGGATGTAACCAAGCCAACGAAGCCTGTGGAACGAGATCAGTAGTCTCAAGGGTCGATAAGATCCATCCGTTCCGATCGATATACTCTTGTCCAGATCAACCTGGTGAAGAATAACGGTAATCAGTTCAAAGGGGATCCCGATCTATTCTGCTAGATTGGTGCGATAGACATATTATTGTATTGTACTGACCCGAAAGGCTGTACTAGCTGGAGCTTCGTTCCTACCAAACGCAGCTGCATCAGACAGATCAACGGGAAACGCCCAAGCAAAAAGCAGTTTTGTTCATGGGTTTACGAGTCATACTGCGGGCTTTACATAAATGCCCAAATAGTGAAGCACGATCCTGTGAACATAAGCAAACCGGTTGCATAATCGCGGACCAGTTGTCTTTTTAAAGGGAAAGAAAAAGATTAGAAGAGACAACCTCAAACAAGATAAACTCCGACTACCAAAAGGTTGGGCGCAATCGTCAGCGTATTATTCAAGCCGGTCGGTTATTCGTTGGTATTGCGTGCAAGCATGTTGTAGCTTTGACTACGTCCACCAAACGTGGTAGGAATGTGAATCTGATGTAATTG
Source organism: Paragonimus heterotremus (assembly GCA_013368495.1). Classification (NCBI taxonomy): domain Eukaryota; kingdom Metazoa; phylum Platyhelminthes; class Trematoda; order Plagiorchiida; family Troglotrematidae; genus Paragonimus; species Paragonimus heterotremus. The sequence goes on from LUCH01003493.1 coordinate 58,428, forward strand.
CTTTAATCATTGTGCCACTGTGCTAGACCTGCATCTTGATATCAAGTGGGTTGTTCACTTGGGTCATTCACTCCAAATGCTGTCTCATTGACTAGACCTTTGAGTTAGAGACTCCATCAACATCATAAACAATACATCAGTGGGGCTGTCTACGATGATGCGGTTTGTTAGGTCGACTTCCATCTGTAACTTGGCCAACAGAAAAGAATCACAAGATGTACTCCTGACGATGGTACTCAGCCACTCTTAATTTATCATTCTATTTTACTTACTAATTCCTCCGCTTTTTTGTACTTTCAGGAGTTTCTGTCTGCAACTGTATACCAAACACAGGACAACAAATAAACCGTTGCATTTTAAAAGCCCTCTTCGTTCCAAAAAGTGAGCTAACAAATTGCGCCGAAATATGTTCTCACACGCCTGGAGCTGTGTCGCTGAAATAGGAATCTAGTGAGTAGTCAAAGTCGTCTCTAGACAACTCCCTCAGAATATCTGATGACGCCGAAGTTTTATACTGGGGTCAAAATGGAGTAAAGAACAAACTGGGTTCCATAACAGAACAGTGCTAAGCCGATTGGATCCTAATGAATGGTAGCTTGTGTGTTGTCAGACTTAGTGCGTTAGCTGAGGTTTGTCAACATACTAGGTGTTCAGAATACCGATGAATGCTCGAAAACGAAGTAGCTCAGATGCCGTTAAAGATGCGTTTCAAGATGCTCTCATAAACCTTTTACAGCGGACGAAATGCCTATATAACACTGTACAGATAAGTGATTTGAATGACGGATTTGGTCGTCTCGTAACCGGAGAAGCAGCTACGTGTAACAAGTGCGACAAAGCGCATTGATAACGGCGAGAGACTGTCATATAGAAGAATAAGTATTGTATCATGTGGAGATCACTGTGTGCAACTCAATCATAAATTTAAAAAAAATTGACCACATAAACCCCAGTACTAAACGATGATACTGCTAAAGACCGTCGTACGTCATAAAGGAATCATCTGAACTCAAGGCGTGATGTCGTTTATGTTTGTTTTACTAACGTGCCCAAAAGTCATGCTCTCGTAAATGAAAACTACTTAACCAGTATTCACTATCGCTTATAAAGGGGTAATGACAGGCAAATTGTTAACGAAAATCGAAGAGATATAGTTTGAACATCACTCAGGTTTGATTGCAACTTATACATACAAGTCGGTCGGTCACTTTAAAAAAAAGGATTAAACTGGAGTTCTGCACTTAGTGCAATCCGTCAATAGTGAGAAGCCTTGTCATTACAAACTAACTCTGACAACAGTGAAACAGAAGTTTAGTACTCCTTTTTGAAAATAGAACGACCAGAAAGTCCAGCTGGATGTTAGTTACCACCAAACATAGGTAAAGCTGAACGCAACGCAAATCTCATGACTTACCAGTAGCCAGGGAAAATAACTTAAAGAACATTAAGAAGATCGCAGTGACTATGAAAGCATGTACCGAAGAAATATTCATTAGCCGTGTAACTGCAACAGAGATGAGTTTACATCGTAACTTGAGTTCCTCTGGCTATGAGCAAAATGACCGCCGAAAACTTGAGCGCATTATTCCAAAAAACAGAGAAACATGAAGACCACTTGGTCGAGCGACATAAGGAGACATAACTAACAATCATGTTTGGAAATAGAGAGGCCTCATCTGCGTCCAACCTACGCATGGGCTTGACATTCCATCGGCTTGTTAAATAGAAAAAAACAACCTCATGAAGGACAGACAAAATTCCATCCTGATCGCCTGTGCAATATCACTTTTTTTTATCCTGAAACGACCTTCTACTATTGACGACTTCAAGCGGCGACTAATCTTTAAGATATGAAGAACGCCTTCAATATGGTTGCTGGTGATACACTCTGAGGCTTTACCCTTGGGAAAGAAGTGTCAGAGAAATGCAGCAACCTAACAACCCCATTCACTTCATAAATACAGTGAAAGCCTATGGATAACCATCATACACATTCATTAGTCCGAGTAGAATTCGCGAACACTGCTCGAATTCACTCTGTCTGTTTACCGTTGTAGTGAGTGATATTCTTAAAAATATGCTAGGAAGATCTAGTGGACATGGCATGGAGTTTCCCCGATTCTCAGCAGACCGACAGTTGGCATGCCTACGACACTGTTCAGCTTAGTACTACAGCCGATTGCATGAGCGCCCAGCCGGATAGGTTGAGCGATATGAGCGACTCATGAAGTGCGCCATCCAATATCAATAGCAAATTCAAGATTAGAACGTTTTCATTCCCATTTCGTTCGCTGTAAACAGTTTGATTGTGACTGCAGGCTGTTTTAGCTACCCTCTATATCGTCAATCTCTAAGAATACTGAGAAAATGTCAACCAGAATATACAGAGTCCTACTGTACCCATCGATCTTCATATGTGGTGTCGAATGCGCCCAAACGTCGCTGAAAAGGAAGACGGGCATAGCCTGTGTATGATTCATTTTGTGATTTTGGAAAAAAAACAGTCCGTCGTGGTGAAGACGTGATCAGATCTACCGTGTTGGACAACCATTCTCTGTCAGCTAATCTCCATTAGGTGGGATAATCGCATGGGCAACGCGGCAGTTTGTCCGCACGTTGTTCCCCGTCAAACCTATTACACCGACAATTATTCGACTAGGAGAAACGTAATTAGTGTCGTTCGGGCGACGTACTCCACATGCCAATGGGTACTTACCGCATCCAGCATTGTTTACCTATATCATCAACGCCCGGAAGTAACCACTACGTAGCCAGACCTTAATTTTCCCGTTAACTAAAAACGACAGGTATCGCCTGTCAAGTTACAAGAAATCGTGATCACTGAAGTGAACTATTCGACATGCAACGTGCCAGTATGATATTAAAGCATTGGCATAAATGTTCAGCATGAATGTGTACAAATTTTCAGGTCGTTTGTTAAATGGCTCAGCAAAGCCGCGCATCAGCTACCAGCGCTGTTTCGCCACGATCTTATTGGATACTCAATGCTGCGCTTGGCCTCAACACCGTTTAGAAGGCAGCTAGAATGATTGGACAGAAAACGCGTGAACTGCAGACACGACCCACCTTCCACTATACCGGCTGTTGTTTGGGAAACAACTTCATATACCTCCGGGTTGTTCATGCTACGGAACGGGATTGACCAAAGCGACCCTATCTAGAACATCTGGCTCAAAAGTCTGACTTAGGACATCTTACCTTCGGTTCAATTATTTCATAAAATACACTCTGGAAAATGTACTTAATGAACTGAATAAGCTTTATGTTGAATTCCTTTCCGTCACAAGGTTGACCGACACGTAGCATGCGGAGGACAGCCTTGCTTAGCCCACCCCCCGTTGAATGCATGCAAGCTACGCTAAACACGGTGACTGATTGGGCTGGTTTGTACAGAATGCACTTCACACTTTCGAACCATGCTGTCTCGAGAATAAGGCATTCCAACTCCTACGTTCTTTGTTGTATGCAATCAGCTTGAGACTATGGACAGTTTCACATAACTGGGTACCATTATCTCGTCAATTCGTAATACCACTGACGAGATATCAGCGAGGAGAGTAGACACGTGTAGCCTTTGTCAACCTGTATAATCTGTAGCGCTGATAAGATGTCAGATTTCTAAAGGAAGGAAGACTATATCTGGCTTGCGAGCGTTCTGTTTTTTGTGGTTCGAAAACATGGCCTGTCAGCGGCGAAGAAATAAACAGACTTTCTGTGCTTGCTCAATGTTGTCTCCGCCAACTAGCACACAGTAAGTTGGATGATCATGTGAGTAATGCCGTCGCTTCCCAATATGTATTCCAGAAAGCCCGAAATGCGCGATGAGTTGGTCACCGAATCAGGTTGCAGTCTGCAACAGCTGAGTAACGCACTCCGATTGCCAGCTGAGCAGCTACCGCACCGAGAATTATATACTGAGAACATCAACAGTGGGCAAAACCGTGTGGTGGTCAAGAAAAGAAGTGATCACGAGAGATGAGTTATTGTGATCACCAAAATCGCTGGCTAGAATCGTTATCCGAGAGAACGATGTGTCGCATGCAGTGGAGTATCTGAATATATATATAATTTCGAGTTTTTCCATTTAGCCCTGGACCAATATTCTTCTAGGTTATACCACATCACGGGTGCGGTAAGAGGTGGCTCGAACCACAGCATCTTTTGGTCAGGCTCACGGTAGTGACGAATTGAACTGAATATTGGTGGTTCGTAAAAGCAACTCGTTGACAGAACAAAACAACGCTGAACAACCTGCTTACCGATTGTCTCGACATTATAAATGATAAACAAATAAGCCAAGTAAGAAAACCATGTATACCTCATTAAAAATGAGGAAGAAAACTGTGAGAATTTGAACAATAAGTTTAGTGTAAACAAACTTTTGCAAGACTACTTGAAAATCTAATGGCTATGAATGAAGTATGTCCAAAGGTAAGGTGGACGTGAGGCAGAGGACCTATCGTGATAAGGAACAAATAGACATGTATTCACCGTTTTACCGACAGCTATGAGAGGACCTAGTCTTCGGTCAACCAACATTAATCTGCCGAATTGGCTCTGAGCTCTTACGGCTAGTTATGCCAGCACGTCTACAGGTTGCCCATAGGCATCCATCGATTGTTAATCCTCAAACTAAAAACCGTCGATCCTCCTTTAAGGCTGTTAAGATGGATGCAAGATTTATAGAGGAATCCCACCTTCCAATTAGAAATGACAGATAAAAGGTCAACAGAAGATGCGGTGGTTAGTGAGGCACCTGAAGGATCAGTGGCTGGATCACTACTGTTGTTAACATATATCAATGATCCCACCCAAAACCTGAAGTGGCAGTACTACATCTTTGTTGTTGATGTAAAGCTTGTAGGAAATCCTGACAGGACTGACAGGACCTGAATACTGTTAAGAGGTAGTCAGGGAAATGGCAGCTACCTTTGAATGTGGACAAGTGTAGTTAACTGCCTGTTGGGGAAAATCTAGGGTCTTGATAATGAGAGTAAGGAGAGGAGGGTGAGGAAAGTAGAGACAGTCAAGGACTTGAGAGTGTTCATAGCGGGGAACTTCAAAGTTTCCAAGCAGTGTCTAGAGGCGGCCTGAAAAGGAAGTAGAGCGCTGTAAACGTTGGGGAACACTTCCGAGTCAAGGAAAACGGAGGTGCTGTTACCGCTTTATAAAGCGTACGTGATGCCATATCTGCAATACCGTGTGCAGGCCTGGTGTCCGCATACGATAAAAGACTCGAAGGTACTTGGGGAAGTTCAGAAGTGTTTTACAAGATTGCTGAAGTAACTGCGGGGTAATTCGTATGAAGACAGAGTAAGAAAGCTTGATCTTTTCTCTTGTGCAAAGGAGGGTTAGAGGGGACCTGATAGAAGTCTTGAGGATTCTTAAAGGAATAACCGGAGTTAACGTGAAATCTTTGTTCAACCTGCATACGAAGTCCTTCATCTGAGGTCACAGTCCTAAAGTGGAGAAGATGAGAGTTGCCACATTGATCAGGGTTAACTTCTTCGTATGTCGAGTCATCAACGGTTGGAACATGCTCCCACAGTGTGTAATATCCCCCGATAGTGTGGCGGAGTTCAAAGGAAAGCTTGATGGGTGTTGGCCATCTCTCTTCCGGGCCTGTTATGATAGGTTCGTTGGAGTGAGTTCCTTCAGCACTGTCTTTAAGTTCGTCAGCTTTCACTTTTAATTGTCGTTAATATTCTTTCACTTCATTCATTTTTCCCTTCAAACAATTAGCCTCAACATTTGAAAGTATACATTTTGAGGAACAAACCCATATTGCTCGCGCATTTATCCCTTGTTTCGAGTTTTTTTCAATTGGAGAATAAACTCGTGTGTGGTTGTGAACTTGCGTTCTGATGGCACTGATAGTATGAACTCCTCAGCTCTTTGTCTAGTAGCCCTAGAAGCAGGGGTTTCTTCTCTCATCGTCGTAGCACTGAACGCTCTCAGAAGCTCACTGGTGCAAAAAGCTGGACAATTTCCGGCCAAGACCGTTTCGTGGAAAGTGAACTGAACTAAATTCAAGAACAACCACAGTGGGTACCCCCAACGCTCCATGTGAATCAGAAATTACTCAAACGCGAGCAGAGACAAACTGTCTCGTTTCACGCAACCCTAACAACATGAAACTAACAAAAACAATCTATTTATTAATTAATAATAGGCGATTTAAATATATGCACTTTTTTAGTTAGTCGTATATCTAGACAAAGCAAAAGGTACCACAGAAACAGCTTTTAACAATCAGAACAAACCTTACTATTTCAGCAAACAGGCAGCCTAAGGGATTGCTAATAATAATAAAACATCAGTCTTTTTGTCCTCAATAAAAGCATGTGAATGACAACGATCGTGCACGTAAACAATTTGAATAGGAAATCAAACACCACCGTAAATTTATACGAATGTAAACTGCGGAATTTGTACCACATGTGTCACATCACATTACAACATACTCAAATTAACAAAATCACCTATAGCAGTAGATTTGTAGACATAAAAACGTATACACGCACTCACTTCACACAACTTCAAGATACCGCCAAGACTTTTCACAAATGCAACATTCACGATAGCACTTGATTCCGGTTCTACGGTTCGCGTTTCATACGTGGTCTCGTATGTCTGAGGAACCCGGTCCATTACAAAACACAACAAAAGTGACTGCAAAAAAATCACAAAATCCGCAGTCTAAAGGTACTTGATTGACTGCCACATAGATGCATTAAAACAATTACTTTTCAGCGGTTTAAGCGATTGATACACAGGTTCGAGGCAGGGGCTCAAAGGTCCCGGATCCAGTCAGTTTTCCTTGTTCAGTGTCGAGCAGGCATCTGCTGATCTGAAAGGCATTCAATAAAAATTGGGTGTAGCCCCGCTCTTATGGATTACAGTAAATATTAAAAACAAACTAAGACAACTCGTATAGGAGGATTCTTGGAAAAGTGAAGTCCAGTAGTGCTTTAAAGCGATCGTTAGAAGCGCCGCTGACAATCTCAGCAGGGAGACTGTTCCAGAGGTAACCCTAGTAGCACACTGAGTCGGTCGACCGTCTCATGAGTGACTCATGAGTGTTTCACGTAAGTCAGTCAACTTTTTCTCTATTACACAGATTATTACATCAATGTATGCTGTTTGCTACATGAACAATTTAACAATTATCATTTCCATCGCTAAAAGCGCGCTAGCATTGTAGAAAATTTTTCTTTAATCGCGCTAGGATGCAGTAAAACATGACGCGGGAATTTGCGTTTGAATGGCCATTTTGCTTGGACTTGGCATGCGAGATGGTTGACCGTGGTGTAAAAAGGCCGCGTGGTTGCTCTCATTCGAATATCCACCGTCTGATCAAGCTAGCACATGAGGTATGTCGCTGGCATAGTTGTATACATGAAGTAGCTGTTACCAGCAGCATCAAACTCTCAGTGGATGAAGTTCTATCCGATGGCTCTGGTAAGTTTGCACTTTGGAAGCTAACGGATTCGTTTCAGCAGACATCGCTGCAGACATAATCCCACATATGGCTGAAGTTGTCCGTGAAGAATCCCAAACCAGTTCGGTGGTGCCATCTACGTGCATGAGCTGCATCACCACCTCTGCGGAACTTGCTACACAGGTGGTTGACAATAGTGACGAAGACTGGAATGAAAGTAAGACATACTGTTATAACATCAAGCTGTTAATCAGATCACTTACCAACAACGGTAAACACATTGAAAAAGACGGCTACAATGATTACGTTGGAAGTGGCTTTTGAAGCGAACTTATCTCTGAAAGCGACCAGCATAATGCTTCGCAAGTTCAAGCAAGTGTTGCCGGAATTGCCCATGGATGCACGAACCCTGTTGGGAACACCGCGAGTATGTGGGACAAGGGTCATAGAAGGGGGTGAATATGTACATTTTGGTGTAAAGGAATGTATTGAACAAGCTGTCCGTGGACGATGGGATGAGCAATTAAAGTGCGTCCATATGCAGCTACATATTGATGGATTAACACTGTTCAAGAGCTCTCGCCAACAGCTGTGGCCAATCTTGGCAAGACTTACTGTGCCTAAAACGCCCGTGTTTGTCATCGGGATGTTTTGCGGCGAAGGTAAACCTGGGAATGTACACGAATACCTCGCAGATGT